>CACVCL010027475.1:0-153324 GCA_902729485.2 Mus minutoides | reverse complement strand
TATATATATATATATATATATATATATATATATATATATATATAAGCTATCCATAGGTTTAGAACACTAGTGAGTACAGGATGAGGATTTTATAGATCTGATTATGCCATTTATGCCATTCTTGTCTCTCAAGGGCTTTCCTGCTAGGTACTCCACTGGGCAGAAGGGAGAGAAAAGAATAACTTTCCCCCACCCAAGACAGCTTATAAAGTATTAATCTTTCCCATCGTGATAGACCCTGCTTCCTCATTAGTTTCTGCAGGCTTATTTCATGATATTTCATTAGTATGTAATGTTTACAATCACCATGAGTTATTGAGGGGATAAATTCCATTGAGGGGATTATATCACTGTTTACAAGAAGGGTGGTATGAAAACTTTTCTATGTTACATATCAGAAATTTAGGATTTCTACTTTGGTTTGCTATTTTTGCATTAGTGTATGTTAATTTTATAAAGCAATGTCTTAGTGATGTTTTACAGGCATGCACAAGCCCCTTTATTACCCACTCTATCCTCCCTTTACAATTTCCTTTCCTTTTTTTCATATACTAACAGTATATTGTCTGCTTTCACTTCTGTCGACATGAAACAGAAGTGAATTTTTACAGTGCTTGTCCTTGTCTGGTTTACTTCATTTACTCTCCAGTTCTATGCTCATTCCTGCATTTGACATGATTTTGTTTGCTATTCCTTGTGAAAGAATAAAACTCCCAATGTGCATGTGTGCCACATATCCTTCCTCCATTCCGCTGATGATGGATTCCTAGACTTATTCTCTCACAAGGCGTTTGGGAACACCTGGATAATGGATGTGTGCATATGGTTGGGCAGTAAGCTGATTTTGATAATTACTTGTATATAACCCAAAGCGATAGAGCTGTGTAGTGTCCCAGTTCAATTTCTTTTTCAGGAATCTCTTTACTGTATTTGATGATAGCTAACTTATACTTCCAAATGCTCAGGTGGGTTCCTTTTTCATCAATATTGATATTTTTTTCTTTATGAAATTTTTTTTTTTTAGTTTTCTGACTTGCATTATGGAATATCTGTGCATATTTATTTGCAGTTTCCTGATGATTAATTATATTGAATATATTTTTATGAGATAGTTGTACTTTTTCATCAATAGCAGATGTCTCCATTAATTTGCCACTATATATTGGATTTGATTAAGTCCTTAACTGACATCTCTATAGCATTGACTTAAATCATATTTGAAATAATCACTAACAAAAATAAACCATTGAATTTTCATTGGATAAAACAGCCATTACAATAATTTTTCATTCAAATATTAAAGACAAATTATTTATAAGAATATTTATTAGTACTTTCATATTCATTGTAGTTTTTAATCTATATTTTGTAAGTCTGTTGTAAGAGCTGCCTCTCCTCATCTTGCCTTAGATACTGACATTCTTGGTGCAGGATTTAATTGATAAATTGATTCTCATTAACATGTATATATGAGAAAACAGACCATACTACTTACAACAAATACAAATGATTCAAATATTTTCAAACCCTAAATGAACAGAGATAGAACATAGAATATTTATTGTTAGTAAAGACATAAAATAAATAAATTTATTTATTTATTTATTATATTCTTTTCTTTTCTTTTTAAAATATCTTTAATGATTTAATTTTTTTAAAGATTTATTTTATTTATTATATGCGAGTACACTGTAGCTGTCCTCAGACACTCCAGAAGAGGGAGCCAGATCACGTTACAGATGGTTGTGAGCCACCATGTGGTTGCAGGGATTTGAACTTATCACCTTCGGAAGAGCAGTCGGGTGCTCTTACCCGCTGAGCCATCTCACCAGCCCCGATTTAATTTTTTTATAGTCCATTCCTTGTCCCCTTCCAGGTCTGCTCTCCAACTGTTCCTCATCACATTCCGCCTCCTCCTTCTCCAAGAAGATGTCACCACCCCTCACACCTTTGCAGGTCACTCACTGAGGCCTCAATTCTGTCAAGGGTAAGGTGCATATTCTCTCACTGAGGCCATACTAGGCAGTCCTCTGCTACATATGTGCCAGGGGCATCATAACAGCTAGTGCATGCTGCCTGGCTGGTGGCACATTCTCTGAGAGATCTCAGGGTCCAGGTTAGCTAAGACTGCTGGTCTTCTTGTGAGGCTGCCCTCTTCTTCACTCTTCCAACCTTTCCCTAATTCAACCACAGGAGTCCCCAGCCTTGAGTTTGATTATTTCATGCCTTCTACTCTTCTTGGGTGTGTTTGCTTCTTTTTGTTCTAGGGCTTTCATGTCACTGTTAAGTTGCTAGTGTAGGATATCTCCAATTTCTAACAAGAACTCTTAATGCTATGAAATTTCCTCTTAGCACTGCTTTCATTGTGTCTATACGTTTGGGTGTGCTGTGTCCCAAAGAATTGAATTCCCGGAAATCTTAATTTCTTTCTTTGTTTCTTCCCTGACCAGGTTATCATTGAGTAGAGAGTTGTTCACTTTCCATGGATATGTGTGCTTTCTGTTGTTTTTGTTGTTATTGAAATCTAATCTTAGTCCATGGTGATCCAATAGGATGCATGGGATTACTTTAATCTTCTTGTATCTATTAAGACTCATTTTATGACCAAAATAGTATAATATAATTGTCTACTTTGAAGGTACCATGAGCTGCTGAAAAGAAGGTATAATCTTTTTTTTTCTGTTTATTAGATATTTTCTTCATTTACATTTCACATGTTATCCAGAAATTTTCCCTTACCCTCCCGCGTCCCCACCCTGCTCCCCTACCCACCCCCTCCCACGTAATGGCCCTGGCATTCCCCTGTTCTGGGGCATATAGTCTGTGTGACCAAGGGGCCTCTCCTCCCAATGATGGCCAACTAGGCCATCTTCTTCCATATATGCAGCTAGAGACATGAGCGCAGGGGGAAATAGTTAGTTCATGTTATTCTTCCACCTAGAGGGTTGAAGACCCCTTCAGCTCCTTGGGTACTTTCTCTAGTTCCTACCTTGGGAGTCCTGNATCCTTTGTGTAGAGAAAGGCCATTGATTTGTTTGAGTTGATTCTATATCCTGCTACTGCACTAAAGCTGTGTATCAGGTTTAGGAGTTCTCTGGTGGAGTTTTTGGGGTCACTTATATATACTATCATATCATCTGCAAATAGTGATAATTTGAGTTCTTCCTTTCCAATTTGTATCCCCTTGACCTCCCTTTGTTGTCGAATCGCTCTGGCTAGGACTTCAAGTACTATATTGAATAGGTTGGGAGAAAGTGGGCAGCCTTGACTGGTCCCTGATTTTAGTGGGATTGCTTCCAGCTTCTCTCCATTTAGTTTGATGTTGGCCACTGGTTTGCTGTAGATTGCTTTTATCATGTTTCCGTAAGGGCCTTGAATTCCTGATCTTTCCAAGACCTTTATCATGAATGGGTGTTGGATTTTGTCAAATGCTTTCTCAGCATCTAAGGAGATGATCATGTGGTTTTTACCTTTGAGTTTAAGGGAAATGTCTTGTACATATTTGTTAAATCCATTTGACTCATAACGTCTATTAGTTTTACTATATCTCTGTTAAATTTTTGTTTTAATGATCTGCCTATTAGTGAGAGTGGGGTGTTGAAATCTCCCACAGATTTTGTGGGAATTTTATAGTGTTGAAGAATTCCCACCGGGCAGTGGTGGCACACACCTTTGATCCCAGCACCTGGGAACCAGAGGCAGGTGGATTTCTAAGTTTGAGGCCAGCCTAGTTTACAGAGTGAGTTCCAGGACAACCAGAGATACACAGAGATACCCTGTCTTGAATACCAACCAACCAACCAAACAAACAAACAAACAAAAAGAATTACCATTAAATATGCATTCCACTTTACACATAATATTTAAGAATACACATACATACAAACATAACAAACAAATCCATATATATTATATATTTAAGCATCATTTAACTGTGGACAAAATATTAGAAGTACATTACTCAAAATTTCACTAACTGATCATCACAGTGATTAGATTTATGAGTTTTAATAATACAGCATATCATAGTCATATATAACTTGGCATCCTTTATGTAAAATATTTACCTTTTCTTACTTGCATCATTGAGCTTAAAAAGTGAGAAAAATAAAAATCTTCAATATTATTGTCCTCTAACTATTTTTATCCAAATTTCAAGTCTTCAATGGAATCGCAGGAAACTGGAGTGATAACAAGGACTTCTTCTGAAGTACACCTTGAAGCTGTTCTAGAATTCTTCTTTAAGTAGTATCTTCAGAATAATGATCAAGTTAATAAAAGTAGCCCCATAGTTATATTTTTGTTACCAATTATTATGTAATATAAATATGATATGTGACATTATAATACATATTGCTCTTTTCACACCAGCTTCATCAATGTTTGGGTAAAGCATTACCCAAAGTAAAATTACCTCACCCACAGTAAAATCAAGTTATGATACCTTGAAAGACAGTTATGATAATATTGACATAATTAATCTATAGTAGTTTGTCAGTTCCATGAAATATTATGATAAAGTGGAAGGGGCAAGTGGGGAGGGAGAGGAAAACTTGATCTGATATTGGGTGAGGGAAAATGTCTGAAGTCCTGAGGACCAGAATAAAGAATGTAAACAGAAAACCACACAAAATAGGTTGTTGGGGAAACCCCCACAGAATGCAACAGAGACCTGGGAGATCAGTAATAGTTTCATAACTATTGTAATATATATATATATATATATATATATATATATATATATATATATATATATATATATATAAAGAGATTGTGTTTAATATACACATATTAGATTTACATACCAACATAAATTTTGAGAGATATTGGTTTTTGCAGATAACTTATAAATGAACATAAATGCATATAGATTGATGATAGAAATATAGATAAGCCACATATCGTATACATAATATATATGGTATATATATATATACCATGTCCCAACTTTATCATGATTTTTCAAAGTAGTTGCATACATAATCATAATCATATTTATTTATCTTTAATTTTATTTTTAATTAATTTTACACTCCATATTCTATTACCTGGCCCCCCATCGACTGCTCCACATAGAACATGTCTACCCCACACCACCCCATCTCCATGTGGATTCCCCCAACTCCTACCTCACTTGACCTCTAAACTCCTTGGGGTCTCCAGTCTCTTGAGGGTTAGGGGTATCATCTCCGAATGAACACAGACCCAGAAGTCCTTTACTGCATGTGTGTTGGGGGCCTCATATAAGCTGGTATATGCTGTCTGTTTGGTGGTCCAGTTTTTGAGAGATCTCAGGAGTCCAGATTAATTGAGACTGCAGGTTCTCCTACAGGATCGTCCTTTTCTTCAGCCTCTTTCAGCTTTCCCTAATTCAACAACAGGGGTCAGTCGGGTGCAAATATTTAACATGTGACTCTTTCAGCTGCTTGTTGGGACTTTCAGAGGGCAGTCATGATAGATTCCTTTTTGTGAGTGCTCCATAGCCTCAGTAATAGTATCAGGCCTTGGGACCTCCCCTTGAGCTGGATCCGACTTTGAGCCTGTCCCTGGACCTTCTTTTCCTCAAGCTCTCTCCATTTCCATCCCTGTAATTATTTCAGACAAGAACAATTACAGGTCAGGGATGTGACTGTGGGATGGCAACCCCATCACCCACTTGAGGTCATGTCTTCATGCTAGAGATAGGCTCTATAAATTTCCCTCTCCCTCCCCACTCCTCCGACACTGTACACTACTCAGGTTTTTCTCAAAAATTTGTTTTTATTTAATTTGTCTATCATGTTATCCTACATATTCTTAGTTTTAACACATGCAGGTTTTTCTTTTGAACACTGTGCTTTAATCTTTTTTCATCTACTGATAGATATCTTGGATTTATTTTGAGAAAGTATTTATCTCTCTTGCTTTGAAACATAATTCACAGGATACAAAATTCTAGGCTATATTTTGGTTTCTGCAACGCTTAAAGCATTTCTCATCTCTATGTTCTTGCTTATACACTTTCCAGCAAGAATTCAGAAACAATTGGGGGGGGCGGTTATTCCTACAGGGATATTTTCACTCTTATTTTTTTTTTTCGAGTTATTTTTCCAATCTTTGGCTTTCTGGACTTTTAAAATTATATAGGTAGATTTGTGTTGGGAATTTATTCCATTCACTATTTTCTGGATCTGTAGCATCATAAAATATTGGAGAAATTTTGTAGTCACTTTTAAATTGTTTTTTATTTTAGTCTCTCATTTTATATATTTTCTTTGACATTATATATTTGTACAGTTTTGCAATAATTATAGGATATATCATTATATAACCTTTGAATTCATTGTTGTCTTTCATTCTTATTCTTTTACACTTAACTAAGATCTATAGTTTTCAAAAATGAATATCATGAAATCAACACTATACCACATAAAATTTATATTACATTGAATATTTTAAAATTCTTCATTTTCATAAAATATATTCCAACAATTTCACATAAAACACAAAAATATATTTTATTCTGTCTTGCTCTTAATATATTTTGTAAAATTATATTATTCTTTCTAGCACATTAAATTGACAAAATTTAGAGCTGGTTACGGTTTGCCATTTCCTGATTCTCAATTATGCTTGTCATTTCTGCTTATGACATTCATGCCTCTACTCTCTGCACACACGTAGCACATGATAATAAACACTAAACTTAATGTGTAAAAATGTCAGTGGTATTTTTACTTAACATCTCTTGAAGGTGTTAAATAATTTTAAATCATGGTTTGTTTTCACTTTTTTGAAATATCTCAAATTTCAAAGTGAGGAATTATATTTATAATAATATGTACTATAATAGAAGTCTGGAATTCTGCCTCAACCTGCATGGCTTAAGGGTTGTACTGTTTAGAGTGACATGGAAAAAAAGAGACGAAAGACATGTAGAAAAGTTCGGATGCTGGTAAAGGGTTGTATGCTGTGATGGAGTGGCTCCCACAGCATACCAGGAACTTAGTGCATTTATTTACTATGTATGAATCAAGGAAGCCAGTTCATTTCATACAAGTGGAGAATTAGGCTAGATTGTACCTTTTCCAATAGGAGTTCTCTGTAGGTCAGTAGTCTCAAGCTGTGAATGCACAGAATGCATAAACTATGATCCACATCTTATGGACAAACCCTCCACCTCAGCCCAAGCTTTATGGGGAGGCTTTACATTTTTCTAAGCCTGATACAGGTATTGTTTTGCCTTTCCCATGAATCTGATCCACAGGGTCTGTGACAGGTGTATGATCCTGTCACCAATGCATGTTCACTCAAGACTCCACCTACTCCACACATCTTCCCTTTGTTAGTGTTAAAATAATCATTGCCATGGCATACAAGCATTAAGAAGTATGTCACTACAGGAGAGTGAGCATGACTCAATCTAGGAATAGTAACTGCCATTACTTCCTATTTTGTCTTTTGAAAATGCCGTGAAAGATGAAAATTGCAACAACGTCAAACACAAATCCACTAGATTAAAGCATTTTCAGTGATGTCCTATGTACACATGTCACTTAGTGACTTCTGTGGCAATTATTACACTGTGCTGTTTATATAACTACCAGAACCAAAACCTTACCATTACAGCCTGCTTCTTGATGATGCATAGCTTCTTCAAAGTAAAGATTATTTGATGGACAGAGGCAGAAGACAGTCACTGTAATGGTTATTAGGGAAAATAGAAATTATGGCCTCTAGAACTGCATTCTTAACAAACAGACAAAATGTACCATGTGACTACAAAATAGATCTCAGGCTCCAGAATGTTAGGAAACTTGCTTTGATGGCTGAATAATTGATTGGCTTTTAAAGTGTACATCAGCCAGACCCTTCATCTATAGTGTGTAAGAGGCTGATGCTAATAGAAACCAATTGGATAGTTCCAGTGTTTTATATTAAAAAAATCTATACCTTTCCAGCAAATACTAGGTTTGCATTGATCCCTTCTCTTTCAAGGCTGGATAAAAAGAGATGAAATCACTCATCGCATAAAAATAATTGGATAAAATGAGAAGAGCATAAAACTTGCTTTTGAAAAATACATAATAAGCATTGGGACATCATAACTGTTTATTTTCAATTATAGAACACATTGTAAAATGAAGAAATTTGGTTTGTGAAGACTGTGAGTAACTATATAATGAATAAGCAGAGAGTAGGTGAAGGTTCAGAAAGTGAGATCTTCTGTTAACCTTGAAATTAAAGTATGAGAATAAATTCTAGAGTATGAAATGAAGGCCGAATTATCAAGGAAGCAAATGTATTCAACAGGATTTTCAAAGACTTTAAATAAATGTTTCCAAAATAAGAGGCAAATTTAAAGATGAGAATAATGCATGCAGATGACAGAACATATGGGTCCCAAATAGAGATAATTAGTGTACAATATAGAAATTGTGAGGCAAACCAAGAGGGATAATATCTCAAAAATTATCTTACCCTTCAAAATCTATTTTCAGACCAAGCCAGAGCCAGTGAGTGACAGCATCAGCCTCTAAATCACACACTTAGGAGGTGGATGCAGGAATATAAAGTTCTGGTACTCTCTGATACACAGCTAGTTTAAGTGCATACTGTTTTACATGAGTCCTGACTAGAATAATTTAAAATTAATAAATAAATCAACATCATTATGAACAGCAGCAGCATCAAACATATAATCAGAATGACTATAATTTTAAAGTCATTCCTGTATATCTTAGAAATATTTGAAAATGAAGAAATACCTAACTTACATTCATCTTCTTCCATAGTTAAATATTTCATTATTTAATTTAGTATATCACATGTCCTCCAAAACATTTTTAGCAACAAAGTAGAAATTTATGTTCAGATAAAAATTTATAAAAATTCATCTTGTAATTTTTAAATTAGCATATGAAGTAACAACAAGACAGACTTTCAAGTGTTAAGTGGACAAATCATGCTGAATAATGATTTATAGCCATATAATGAATATTGACCAACAATAAATAATGTTTTGCTGTTCAAATATAAAGAAGTTTCTAACAAAACTGAATGAATTAAAATTTTCCCTGATGTAATAATTTTCTAGTGGATTTCTTAAAATGTTTTTAAATGAAAAATTATCTTGCTGCAAATTAGAGGTAATTAAGTTCTTTATAAAGCTGTCGGCTGTCTTCATTCATCTATTTGTTGATTTCATTATTTGATGTCTTGCTGTTTATCTTTGTTGAGATCTTCATCTACTCCAGATATTGGCATTCTGTCAAATATTATATCTGACAATGACGTTTTCCTTTTCTATAGGGTGTCTTTAGTCTCTTTTGTTACTTTGTTGCCCTAAAGCTTTTTAATTTTATGCTATCCAATTTGTCAGTTTTTGCTATTGTTTCCTCATTTAGTGGAGTCACTTTCAGAAAATCATTTAAAAGAAGTGCAGTTGGCAAACACACATGAAAAGAAAATGTTCAGTATTCTTAGACCTCAAGGAAATGCACAACAAAGCTACTACACTGATTTTGTGTCTCTCACTCAAGTTAGAATGCCTATCAGCAAGAAAACAAAAGAGAAATGCTTATGTGAAAATGAAGAGCCCTTAGATACTGTTGGTAGGAATTGAAGTTTGTATATTCGCTATGGAAATCAGTGTGAAAATTTTTCATAAAATTAAAGTACAACTACTATGTGACCCAGTTCTACCATAAATGCTAAGAATCCAGAGAGAGTCTAACAGGGTAATACAAAGAAATTCTCAAATATTTGTTTACTTACATTGTGCCTACAAAAGACACAGAGACATCCTGAGTGGCTATCCACAGACAGAGAATAAATAAAATATGATGTTTGTGTATAGTGGAGTTTTTCTCAAACACAAAGAGGAACAGAGTGATATTTCACACATACACACACACACACACACACACACACACACACACACACAGAGAAAGAGAGAGAGAGAGAGAGAGAGAGAGAGAGAGAGAGAGAGAGATCAAGAGAGACACACAGAAATAGAGAGACCATAGAGATAAAGAGAGAGAAGCAAATTCATATATCCAATTACAGATACAAATAATTTCCTTGTAACTAATTTAGATATAACTTTTGTTTTCTTTGTTTTTTTTTTTTTGTTTTTTTTTTGTTTGTTTTGTTTTGTTTTGTTGGTTTTGTTTTGTTTTCTTTTCAAGGCAGGGCTTCTCTGTGTAGTCCTGGCTGTCCTGGAACTCACTCTGTAGGCCAGGCTGGCCTTGAACTCAGAAATCAGCCTTCCCCTGCCTCCCTAGGGCTGGGATTAAAGGCATGAGCCACCACTGCCCAGCTAGATATACCTTTATATTGATTGTATTTAGGAAGATCTATCATGATTTTAGTATCAAGGTACATATATGACACACAAATTATCTTGAAGACTGAACTTTAGATATCTAAATTAGTGTAAAGCATACAAAAATATAGGCATGGCCTATTTATTAATAACTTTATCATAGGATCAAAATATTTATTCATCTTTAAATAATGTTAATTATGCTACTGGAACCACACAAAGAAGGACATCTCTGTGTCTTGCTTTTGTCTAGCTGTTCACAAACAAAACATGTTCCTGGAGAGATATTTCAGCTTTTCCAGAGGAGCCAATTTTGATTGCCAGAATCCCTATATTGTGAGTCATAACTGTAACTCCATCTCCAGGAGCTACATCTCTGGCTTCCTTGGGTACCTACACTCCACTAAGGTACATATTAAATACCCCAACAGACATTTATAACTTCATTAATTTATTGATTTAAAGATTATTTACTTAAAAATGATTCCAAACTATGTTTTTTTTTTTTCATTTTATACGTCTGTTACTTTAGAGAAGACTGATTAATGTGAGACCATTTTCATACTCAACTTTTGCTATTATAATCATTTAGGTTTTCTTCTTTTCTATGTATCTTATTGGAGATTCAAAATTTATGAATTCTAAATTAACTACTTATTATTCATGTTTTGCTTTCTGAACTCATTTACTAAATTTGAATTATGAATCAATCTAAGTGTAATCAGTAATATTTTTAATATTGTTTTCTTATTTTTCATTATGTCCCTGTTCAGAAAATATTCTACCCATATTCAATAAATTCCTTATTTCAAAATTCCTGCTAATTGGATAATTATTTTCTTACCCGTTAAATCTTAAATGTCACTACATATTTTACTTTCTAATCATTAACATCTTCTTTGTTTGTTTGTTTGTTTTTTAATTAAGTTATTCATTTACTCTACATGCTGATTTCATCTTTCCTTGCTCCCCTCCTAGTCCCTCTCTCCCTGCCACTACTCTCCAGTCCTCTCTGCCTCCTCTCTTCCTAGTCCCGTCTTTATCCCTCCCATCTTCCCCCATTCAGCTCTCATCCCCTTCTCAGAAATGCAGAGGCTTCTTAAGAATATCAAACAGCCTTGGAATATCAAGTTGTAGTAGAACAAGGCACAATTTCTATTGATGGTGGACAAGGCAGTTCAATTAGGGGAAAGAGATCCAAAGAAACACAATGTGATCAGAGAAATGCAAAGAAAATATGTGTATTCAATGAAGCTTATCTGGGCAAAAGAACAAAGAGGCCAGTGCACCACTTCTCAGCTCATGTTAATATTTAAAGGCTTTACATACAGGCCTTAATAGAGGGCTACAAATACACATCAATAAGCAGTTCTGGTCAAGGCATGACCCATCATCTACCATCTCTGTATAGTCTCAAATATTTCCTAGTAGAATTTTGCAGCACAGGGGTCTTTTTGCCTACAACTTACTGGGGATTCTAGACATGTTAAACATGCACAGGCATGGAGGAAAAAAAATGCTTGGATTCCACTAAGAAAGAAGAGACTAGATGTTCTTAAAGGCATGGTGGTGTTTGTTTGTTTGTTTTTGTTTTTTTGTTTTTTTGTTTGTTTTTGTTTTTTGTTTGTTTGTTTTGCTTTCTGTAATAACAGATCTCACCCAAACTCTCTAGAATGATTATCCCAGACTATCCCTCTCTAAACCTTTATCTTTACTTCTCAATTAATATAACCCATCCTTAGGTGTGATTGACTTCTGACCTCTATACTGTTTTAGGGCAGGACCACATTATATTCCATTCAGTTTAGTTAGGACCTGAAACTATAACTATATGCTCACATGTACTTCATAAAATTCCTATGTATTCACATATTAAGCTGTATTGTGCAACTGAAATTGCAATGATTGTTTCCTGGAAACTTTTTCTCAAATTGTACTTTGCTTAAACATGCCGGATAATAGACCAGTCACAAGCAGACACTCTAGAAATTTGAAGCAACCTAAAGCAGGCTGAAGCAAGTTTTCATTCTCACCTTCTTTGTACTCTTTTCCTTCCTGCCATGTTACCCATGAGGAGCCCATCACAAGGTAGTCAGATGAGTGACAGAATTGTGTGAAATATATTTCATGTTTTGTTCTAGTCTTCATCAAGGAGAGAACCATGCTTTTCTTCTCTCATAATGAGATTCTTGAGAAAATTGGACTACTTTCGATACCATAGTTGCAGAAAAAAAAAAAGAACTAAAGGCAGGACACAAGTGTGTCTTCAGAAAATCTGTATTTCTGTGAGGACATTTGCACAATTCACAGCCAAGATTAGGTGTCACATGTCTACAGTGTGTCAACCTGGCACCAATGTATATCTCCTTATGAAATATTTCATTTTCAAGTAAAAAGGATAATGAAAAATTTTTAGAGTATAGATGAAAGCACCATGGTAACCCCTTCCTCTGCAGAAAGTGAGAAGGAGTTAACAGCAAGGTAAGAGAAGCTGTGGTGGAGAGAATAATAGAAATGATGTAAATAAATAGTCTCACAAGAAATTCTTTGAAAGCTAAGAATTAAATTAAAGATATATAACCAAACATACATTTTTCTGGATCATTATGTGTTTCTTGTGCTTTGGAGAGAGAAGGTTGTTTCTTCTGTTTGTTTTGTCGTGTTTTATCTTATTGTGATTGGTTTGGTTTTATTTTATCTTACTTTGTTTTATTATTATACTGTAGACAAATATATGTTTTATGTAGAGAGAGATAGAAAGACTGTGGGTATGGATGGGAAGCATAACAGGGAGGAACTGGGAAGGGGTGAGAAAGGAGAAATTTTAATCAGAATATATTATATAACAGATATATTTTCAATAAAAGAAAACTTTAAAAGAATTGTTATATTATATATATGCATATATATACATTATTTTGCTATTTCAATACTTGAACACTATTTAAGTAAAAAAAAAACATTAAATTCAAAAAAATAAATTGATCAACATACTGTGCTTCATGAACATTAAAAAGTAAATTAAAAATGAATAAATTTTAAACACATAAATTACAAAACAGTAGTAAAGATATTAGTAATAGATCATTATGCATGCTGCTTTTCTTATTTCCTGGGAAAATGCATCAGAAAAATTTTAATAAAGAACATGCATATCCTTCCATTTTCCATCTCTCTCATGAGCTGGCCCTGTGCCACAGATCTTCATACCCAGGTCCCACCTGAAGAGACCTGGTCTCCCAAGAGTGTTGACTAACAGACTTACAGGAAGGTGAAGTCATAGTCAGAGATAGCAAAACCAGCTGACACCAGAAATAACCAGATGGCATGAGGCAAGGACAAGAATATGACCAGCAGAAACCAAGGCTATTTGGCATCACCAGAACCCAGTTCTCCCACCACAGTGAGACCTGGATACACCAACAACCCAGAAAAGTAGATTTAAAGTCACATCTCATGAGGATGATAGAGGACTTTAAAAAGGACATAAATAACTCCCTTAAAGAAATACAGAAGCAATTCCACTAAAATCAGAGACTATACAAAGCTGCCAACTTTCTCCCTACCCACTTTCTCCCTACTATATTGAATAATATAGTACTTGAAGTCTTAGCCAGAGCAATTAGACAACAAAAGGAGATCAAGGAGATACAAATTGGAAAGGAAGGAGTCAAAATATCACTATTTGCAGATTATAAGATAATATATATGTGACCCTAAAAATTCCACCAGAGAACCCCTAAACCTGATAAACAGCTTCAGTGAAGTAGCTGGATAAAAAATTAACTCAAACAAATCAATGGCCTTTCACTACAAAGAGAATAAACAGGCTGAGAAAGAAATTAGGGAAACAATACCAATCACAATAGTCACAAAAAATATAAAATACCTTGGTTGACTCTAACTAAGGAAGTAAAAGATCTATAAGAACAGAACTTCAAGTCTCTGAAGAAAGAAATCAAAGAAGATCTCAGAAGATGGAAAGATCTCCCATGCTCAAGGATTGTCAGGATCAATATAGTAAAAATGGCTAGCTTGCTGAAAGCACTCTGCAGATTCAATGCAATCCCCATCAAAATTCCAACTCAATTCTTCAATGAATTAGAAAGGGCAATTTGCAAATTCATCTGGAATAACAAAAAACCTAGGATAGCAAAAACTCTTCTCAATGGTAAAAGAATCATTTGTGGAATCATCATGCCTTACCTAAAGCTTTACTACAGAGCAATTGTAATAAAAACTGAATAGAACTGGTATAGTGACAGAAAGGGAGACCAATGGAATAGAATTGAAGACCCAGAAATGAACCCACACATCCATGGTCACTTGACCTTTGACAAGGGAGCTAAAACAGTCCAGTGGAGAAAAAACAGCATTTTAAACAAATGGTGCTGGCACAACCAGCAGGTATCATGTAGAAGACTTCGAATTGATCCATTCTTATCTCCTTGAAATAAGGTCAAGTCTAAGTGGATCAAGGAACTCCACATAAAACCAGAGATACTGAAATTTATAGAGGAGAAAGTCGGAAAAGCCTTGAAGATATGGGCACTGGGGAAAAATTTCTGAATAGAACAGAAATGGCTTGTGCTGTAAGATCAAGAATTGACAAATGAGACCTCATAAAATTGCAAAGCTTCTATAAGGCAAAAGATACTGTCAATAAGACAAAAAAAGCACCAACAGATTGGGAAAGGATCTTTTCCAATCCTAAATCAGATAGGGGACTAATATCCAATATATATAAAGAGCTCAAGAAGATGGACTCCAGAAAAACCAAATATCCCCATTAAAAATGGAGCACAGAGGTAAACAAAGAATTTTCAACTGAGGAATATCAAATGGCTGAGAAGCTCCTGGAAAAAATGTTTAACATCCTTAACCATCAGGGAAATGCAAATCAAAACAACTCTGAGATTCTACCTCACAACAGACAGAATGGCTAAGATCAAAAATTTATGTGACAGCAGATGCTGGTGAGGATGTGGAGAAAAAGGAACACTCCTCCATTGATGATGGGATTGCAAGCTTGTACAGCCACTCTGGAAATGAGTCTGGGGGTTCCTTAGAAAATTGGACATAGTACTACCCGAGGATCCAGCAATACCACTCCTGGACATATATCCAGAAGATGTTCCAACTGGTAATAAGATCACATGTTCCACTATGTTCATAGCATCCTTACTTATAATAGCCAGAAGCTGGGAAATAATCCAGATGTCCCTCAACAGAGGAATGGATACAGTAAATGTGGTATATTTACACAATGTAGTGCTACTTAGCAATTAAAAGCAATGAATTTATGAAATTCCTAGGCAAATGGATGGATCTAGAGGGTATCATCCTAAATGAGGTAACCCAATCAGAAAAGAACTCACATGATATGCACTCACTGATAAGTGGATATTAGCCCAGAAACTTAGAATACCCAAGATACAATTTGCAAACACATGAAACTAAAGAAGAAAGAAGACTAAAGTGTGAACACTTTGCCGCTTCTTAGAATTGGGAACAAAACAACCATGGAAGGAGTTATAGAGACAAAGTTGGAGCTGAGATGAAAGGATGGAACATCCAGAGACCACCCAACCCGGGGATCCATTTCATAGTCAGCCACCAAACACAGACACTATTGCATATGCCAACAAGATTTTGCTGAAAGGAACCTGATATAGCTGTCTCGAGAGAGGCTGTTCCAGTGCCTGGTAAACACAGAAGTGGATGTTCACAGTCAGCTATTGGATGGAACACAGGTCCCCCAATGGAGAAGCTAGAGAGAATACCCAAGGAGCTGAAGGGGTCTGCAACCCCATAGGTGGAACAACAATATGACCTAACCAGTACCCCCAAATCTCATGTCTCTAACTGCATATGTTACAGAAGATGGCCTAGTTGGCCATCATTGGGACGAGAGGGCCCTTGGTCTTTCAAACTTTGTATGCCCAAGTACAGGGGAATGCCAGAGCCAAGAGTTGGGAGTGGGTAGGTAGGGGAGCAGAGTAGAGGGTATAGGGGACTTTTGGGATGGCATTTGAAATGTAAATAAAGTAAATACGTAATAAAAATTGGAAAAAATACAAATACAGGAGAACACAAGTAAAGAAGTAGAAGCCCTTAAAGAAGAAACACAAACATCTCTTAACTGGCAGCTATCATGTAGAAGACTGGGAATTGATCCATTCTTATCTCCTTGTACTAAGGTCAAGTCTAAGTGGTTGAAGGACCTCCACATAAAACCAGAGACACTGAAACTTATAGAGGAGAAAGTGGGGAAAAGCCTCGAAGATATGGACACTGGGGAAAAATTCCTGAACAAAACAGCAAAGGCTTGTGCTGTAAGATCAAGAATTGACAAATGGGACCTCATAAAGTTGCAAAGCTTCTGTAAGACAAAAGATACTGTCAACAAGACAAAAGGGCCACCAACCGATTGGGAAAGGATCTTTACCAATCCTAAATCAGATAGGGGACTGATATCCAATATATATAAAGAACTCAAGAAGGTCGACACCAGCAAATCAAATATCCCCATTAAAAAGTGGGGCACAGAGTTAAACAAAGAATTCTCAACTGAGGAATACCAAATGGCACTTGAAAAAATGTTCAACATCCTTAATCATCAGGGAAATGCAGATCAAAACAACCCTGAGATTCCACCTCACACCAGTAAGAATGGCTAAGATCAAAAATTCAGGTGACAACAGATGCTGGCGTGGATGTGGAGAAAGGGGAACACTCCTTCATTGTTTGTGGAAATGCAAGCTGGGTCAACCACTCTGGAAATCATTCTGGCAGTTCCTCAGAAAATTGGACATAGTACTACCGGAAGATCCTGAAATACCTTTACTGGGCATATATCCAGAAGATATTCCATCTGGTAACAAGGACACATGTTCCACTATGTTCATAGCAGCCTTATTCATAATAGCCAGAAACTGGAAAAAACCCAGATGTCCCTCAACAGAGGAATGGATACAAAAAAAAATGCTATATTTACACAATGGAGTACTACTCAGCTATTAAAAACAATAAATATATGAAATTCCTAGGCAAATAGATGGATCTGGAGCCCATCATCCTGAGTGAAGTAATCCACTCACAAAAGAACTCACATAACATGTACTCACTGATATGTGGATATTAGCCCAGAAACCTAGACTACCCAGGATACAATTTACTAAACACATGAAACTCAAGAAGAAGGAAGATCAAAATATGGACACGTCACCCCTTCCTAGAATTAAGAGCAAAGCACACATTGAAAGAGTTACAGAGATCATGTGTGAAGCTGAATCCAAAGGATGGACCCAATGACTGCGGCTGCCAGGGATCCATCCCACAGTCAGCCACCAAACATAGACACTATAGCATATGCCAGCAAGATAGTGCTGAAAGGGCCAGGATATAGCTGTCTTGTGGGAGACTATACCAATGCCTGGCAAACATGGAGGTGGAAGCTCACAGTCAGCTATTAGAGGGAACACAGGGTTCCCAAGGAAGGAGCTAGAGAATGTACCCAAGGAGCTGAAGGGGTCTTCAACCCTATAGGTGGAAGAATAACATGAACTAACTAGTACCCCCTGAGCTCACATCTCTAGTTGCATATATAGAAGAGGATGGCCTAGTTGGCCATCAGTGGGAAGAGAGGCCCCTTGGTCATGCAGACTTTATATGCCCCAGTACAGGGGAACGCCAGGGCCAAGATGTGGGAGCACGTGGGTAGGGGAGCAAGGCTGGGAGGGTGGAGGGTATAGGGAACTTTCTGGATAACACTTGGAATGTAAATGAAGAAAATATCTAATAAAAGTTGGAAAAAAAAGAATTAACAGGAAAACACGACCAAATAGGTGAAGGATTTGAACAAAACAATTCAGGATCTAAAAATTGAAACAGAATCAATAAAGATATCACAAAGGGAGCTAACACTGGATATAGAAAACCTAGGAAAGAGATCAGGTGTCACAGATGCAAACATCACCAACAGAATACCAGATATAAAAGAGAGGATCTCAGCTGAAGAAGATACCATAAAAAACACTTATAAACCATTCAGGAAAACACAACTACAAAAAGATCCTAACCCAAAATATCCAGGAATTCCAAGACACAATGAGAAGAACAAACATATGCAAATGAGTATAGGAGAGAGAGAACATTCCCACATTAAAGAGCCAGTAAATATCTTCAACAAAATTATTGAAGAAAACTTCCCTAATCTAAAGAAAATTTATCCATAAATATGCAAGATGCCTACAAATCTCCAAATACATTGGACCAGAAATTACTCCTGTCACATATTAATCAAAACACCAAATGTACAAAACAATGAAAGAATATTAATAGCAGTAAGGGATAAAGATCAAGTAACATATAAATGCAGACATTTCAGAATTATACCAGACTTCTCACCAGAGATAGTGAAAGCTAGAAGAGGCTGAACACATGTCGTATAGATTTTAAGAGAACACAAATACCAACCCAGGCTACTATACCCAGCAAAACTCTCAAGTGACATAGGTGGAGAAACCAAGATATTCCATGACAAAACAAATTTACACAATATTTTCCTACAGATCCAGTCCTACAAAGGTTAATAGATGGAAAACTTTAAAACAAGGAGGAAAAATGCAACCTAGAAAAAGCAAGAAAGTAATCTCCTTTCAACAGACCCAAAAGAAGGTAGCCACACCAACATAATTCTACCTCTAACAACAAAAATAACAGGAAGCATCATCATTCCTTAATATCTCTTAACATCAATGGATTCAATACCCCAATAAAAATCCATCTACCAAGATGAACTCTCAATTCTGATCATCTATGCTCCAAATGCAGGGGCACCACATTCATAAAAGAAACTTTATTAAACTCAAAACACACATTGCACCTCATACAATCATAATAGTGGGAGACTTCAACACCTCACTCTCAGCAATAGAGTGATCATGGAGAAAGAAACTAAACAGAGACAATGAAAGTAACAGATGTTGTGAACCAAATGGATTTAAAAGATATCTGTAAAACATTTCATCCTAAAACAAAAGAATATACCTTATCAGCACCTCATGGTTACTTCTCCCAAATTGACCATATAATTGGTACACAAAACAGGTCTCAACAGAAACAAGAAGATTGAAATAATCCCATACATCCTATCAGATTAGCATGGATTAAGGCTGGTCTTCAATAACAATAAAACAACAGAAAAGCCACATGCACATGGAAGCTGAACAACACTCTACTCAGTGATAACTTGGTCAAAGAAGAAATAAAGAAAGAAATTAAAGACTTTCTATTATTTAGTCAAAATGAAGGCATAACATACCCAGACTTATGGGACACAATGAAAGCAGTGCTAAGAGGAAAATTCATAGCTTTGAGTGCCTGCAAAAGGAAACTAGAGAGAAGATACACTAGCAGTTTGAAAGATCATCTGAAACAAAAAGAAGCAAATATACCCAAGAGGAGTAGATACACAAAATAATCAAACTCAGGGCTGAAATCAACCAAATGGAAACAAAAAGCACTACACAGAGAATCAACAAAGACAGAAACTGGTTCTTTGAGAAAATAAACATGTAGCTAAGCCCTTAGCCAGACTAACCAGAGGGCAAAGAGGCAGTATGCAAATTAACAAAATCAGAAATGAAAAGGGAGACATAACAGAAACTGAGAAAATTCAAAAAAATCATCAGATCCTACAGCAAATGCCTAAACTCAACAAAACAGGAAAATGTGGATGAGTGGACAATTTCTAGACAGATACAAGTTACCAAACTGAAATCACAATCAGATAAACTGTTTGAATTGTACTATATGTGCTAAGGAAATCATAGCAGTCATTAAAACTCTTCCAACCAAAAAATCCCAGGCCAAGATGGTTTTTGAACAGAATTATATCAGACTTTTTGAAGAGCTAATATAAATACTTTTCAATCTATTCACAAAATAGAAATAGAGGGAACATATCCAAACTCACTCTATGAGACCATAGTCACCTTGATACATAAACAAAACAAAGACTTGAGAGAGAATTTCAGACCAATTTTATTTATGAACATTGAAGTAAAATTGCTCAATAAAATACTAACTAACAGAATCTAGGACACATCAAATGTGTCACCCAGCATGGTCAAGTTTGCTTCATTCCTGGGAATCAGGGATGGTTTAGTATACAAAATTCCATTAATGTAATACACCATATAAAAAAGTCTGAAATAAAAATCACATGATCATCTTCTTAGATGCTGAAAATGCCTTTAACAAAATCTAATACCCCTTAATGCTAAAAGTATTGGAGATACAGGGATAAAAGTTTCATACCCAAACAAAATAAAAGCAATATATACCAAGTCAAGAGCTAACATCAAATTTAATAGGAATAAACTTAAAGCAATTCCATTAATTTCAAAACCAGACAATGTTTTCCAGTCTCTCTTTATCTACTCAATATAGAAGTTTTAGCTAGAGTAATTACACAACTATAGGAGTTCACAGGGATATAATTTCAAAAGGAAGAAATCAAAATATTCCTATGTATAGGTGATATGATAGGATACATAAGTGACCAAATTTCTATCAGGGAACTCCTACAGCTGATAAACACCTTCAGCAACATAGCTGTATGCAAAATTGACTAAAATAATCAGTAGTCTTCCTTTATACAAATGATAAATGGACTGAATAAGAATGAGAGAAGCAACACCTTTTACAATAGACACAAACGATATAAAATACTTTGCTGAAACTCTAACCATGCACGTGAAAATACCTGTATGAATAAAACTTTAAATAGCTGAAGAAACTGAGGAATGTATCAGAAGATCTCCCATGCCCATGGATCAGTAGGATTAACATCATAAAAATGGACTTCTTTCCATAAGTAATCTACATATTCAACACAATTCCCATCCAAACTGCAATGCAATTCTTCACAGACCTTGAAAGAGCAATTCTCAACTTCATATGAAAAAAAACAGATTATCCATGATATCAGAAACAATTCTATACAATAAAAGAACTTCTAAATGTATCATCATTGCTTAGTAATAATAATAATTAATAATAACAATAATAACAATAATAATGAAACTGAATCGTATTGGTACAGAAATGGACACATTGATTAATAGAATCAAATTGAAGACAAAAATTAAACCCACACAACTATAGCAATTCGATTTTTGACAAAGAAGTCAATACCATTCCATGGAAAAATGAAAGGGTCTTTAACAAATGACGCAGATATACCTGGATGTCTGGATGTCTGTATGCAGAAGATGATAATAGATCAATATTTATCACACTAATCAAAACTCAAGTCTAAGTCAATTTTGATTCAACATAAAATAGCTACCATAAATCTAAGGACAATAAAGTGAGGACTAGCCCTGAACACACTTGTCTGGATGCACTTGTCCTGCTGTGACTCGATGTACCCAGGTTGGGTTGCTACCATGGAGTGGGCAGGGCTTCAGCTTCTCTGAAGAAAAGCGGATGGAGGATGGTAGATGGAATTTGAGAGTGGGACTGGGAGGAAAGGAAGGAGCACGCTGTGATTGGGCTGTAAAGTGGAAAAATAAATTAACTAGGAGAACAATTAGACCTTAAAGAAGACCTAAATGTTATCAAGACCACTTTACAGAATTTCAGTTTCTCTATTGCAATTTCCAGAATAACCAATTTAAAAAGTTTTAATAAGTTTTTAAAACTTATTATCTTTTTACTATGAATATTCAGTTGTTCTATCTGGATTCCAAAAGAAACATCAGCCCAGTTACACAGCATACACATTTACCTGATTGTGATTGGTAATATCTTCTCTAATAAAATCCATAGCTTTGTGGAGAGCCTAGTTTCAGGGCAGGTATATAGAGTATAAAAGGGATACCATGAATCTAGTACTATTAAAAAGTTAAGGTAAATGTTAAATATATATTCCACATTGGAAAAACCTGAAAGGATACAGGGAAATCCACAAAGTAATTTCAGTGGATACATAGCTCAATGAGTCCCCAAATTTAAATAACACAATTAAGGACTATTAGACTAAAACCAAAACTATAAAACAATTACACAGAAGCAAAATACATATAAATTGGGAAGAAAGGGATTGCGAACTATCTTACTCTCTGTGAAGTTAACCAGTAAAGCCTGTAGATTATCTGTCTATTCAAGAGCCAAGGATCAAAAATAATTAAGAAAAATACCTGTTTATTAGGAATAGAATTTGTATCATCCATCAGTATTGGAATACAGCTTTTTGTATGACATTGACAGAGTATTTAACATTGGAAGTAATCTACAAATGATTCAAATATATTCAAATATATACACTAGTTACATATAAACAGAATACAATTTTATATGAGGCTCTGTTCCCAGAATTTGGTGTGCATTTAAATAGTTTTCTAGCTACAATCTTCTATCCATACCAGGCTGACTGATTTATATATATTTCCCATCCTCCACAGAGGTGAATCATAATTTGGAATCCATTAAGAATGAGCTATTTATAACAACTTGCTTGAAAAATGTGTCAGGAAGTAAAAGAAGTGGTTACCTTCAGGTACAGGAACCTGAGAAACTTCCCATCAGCCAAGTATTCAAGATTATGTTCTCACAGTACTAACACTGCTCTCCATATTCCTGGCAATAGTGCCTTTATACTCCTGTTGTCACTCTAGCCTATCACTGCCACATTGCCAAGACAAAAACCTCCATACAAAATAAAGCTGAGGTACAATCTAACTAGTTCTCCATTCAAGTGTCAAAGTCAACCAGGTCAAGGAAAGATTCATGGAACTTTCTAGCACAGAAAAGTCTGAAAACAATGATTACAATACAGGATGTTGCGGTCTGCTTGCAACTGTGAGAAAGGAAGAGGAGAGAAGAGAACGCTGGGGAAAGTTTTAAAAAGTTCTAATCATATTTCTAATTATATACCCATTATTTGAAATTTTGGTGCATTGTCTGACTGTCTTAGTATTAGAAGTTATAATACCCATGAGAATTTTGTTCAGTGAAACCAAACATGCATCTTCTATGATTGGATTAACACAGTGAAGGTTAATAATCTGCAATGTGCTGTCTAGGGCAGCTTTTTAATGCCTCAATTATGACTTTATATGTTTATATATACTGCTTCCTCATAATTAAAGAGTCTTCAATAAATGAGAAGCTGTCATAGTCACATGCTTTCCTAATCCAGGCACTTGGAAGGTTACCAGGAGCAACTCCTCCTAATAGGTTAGGCTATACAGCATAGTGAATACCTGTTAAAATAATTCTGAAATTTCCATCTTCATTTTTCTCAATATATTTATGTATGTTATGTCTACTCTGGTCTTTCACATATCAAAATATCAAAAGTGCTCAAGACAAAAAAAATGATTATTACTACTGCAATATCATACCCAAATAATTTTATGAATGATAAGTCTGGCAAATCAAATTAATTTTAGAATCACAATCTATGTTTGATTGTATTTTGGACAACCTCAAATATTAGATTTTCCCACATTCTCTATTTGTCACACTTTGAAATTGGTTAACTATAGATTCTCAAAGGATTTTAAAATTATAACCATGTGTCTCCATCTTTTCTATTGACTGTATATCACTCAAGAGGACTACATTAAATATGTAAGGCTATAAAAATTAATATGAAAAATAAGATTAACCTCAATCATCTGTCTTATTCAAGCATATATTATCTAGGTGATGAACAATTACTTTACTCAATTTTTAGTGAGAAATATATTTGAAAATAAGCAGTGTACTACAAAATGAATATGGAAGTGGTTTCTTTAAAATTATATATATATATATATATATATATATATATATATATATATATATATAAAATCTAAGTTTTACTTTTTCATTCATTAAGCAGCACAATACAAAATATTTGTAGTGAATTCAAGCATTTGTATTTTTACAATACAATTCCACGTTTGAAAGTTTTCTCTTTCAAGCCAGGTCAAGATGGAAGTTTTCTCTTGTTTAAGTCACTGCAAGGCTTGGCCTGAATTCTGCACAAGTAAATGAAAGGGAATATTTCCAATGGCATTCGACAGTCACAAAGGAAAAAGGCATGAGAATAACCACACTGACCATGGTATGCATGGGAATATGATGCATTAAAAGTATTATTATAATAGAAATCATAGTGTAATTATTTATATACACTGAGTCCCTAAATAACAAATTGAACAAAGTATGTTTGAAGCTTACATGACAAAATGTAGAATTCAGATGAATTTAAAATTTAAAGAGTGTGGTAATTTAAATGAAAATGCCCCCTCAGGCCCATAGCAAGTATCAATATTACAAGGTGTACCCTTATTGAAGAAGGTGTGGCTTTGTTAGAGGAAGTGTTTACTGAGGCTGGGCTTTGAGTAATCAAATGCTTACCACAGTCCCAGTGTAGCACCCTCTTCTTTCTGCTAATTCAGCTACTTCTTCAGCACCATGTCTGCCTGCATGCCACCATGCTCCCATTCATGAAAATAATATGACTAAACCGCTGAACTGTAATACAGCCCCAATTAAATATTTCCTTATAAGACTTGCCAAGGTTATGGAGTCTCTTTTTATAGCACTAGAATTCCTAAATAAGACAAAGCATAAAAATGAGAAATATGGCCCTTCCGGTCTGGTCTGGTGCACCCTGCACCAGCCCAGGGCTCAGGCGCAGTCTCTGCACACTCTCCCCGAGGCACCTTCAGGACTCCCCAGGCTATCTTGGGACCACAGGTGAGCAGCTGAACGCAGCATCTGTTCCGGCCCAATCCCATGCGACCAGAGACACAAGCCAGGTTAGTGATAAAGGCCCAGAGCAGGACAGACTCTCCCTTCCAGCCCAGTCCGGCCCACTCCAGTGCACCCTGCACCAACTTAGGGCTCGGGAGCAGGCACTGCACACACTCCCTGAGGCCCCTTCGGGACTCCCCAGGCTATCTTGGGACCACAGGTGAGTAGCTGAACTCAGCATCTGATGCTGCCCAATCCCATTCGACCTGAGACACCAGCCAGGAGAGTGATAAAGGCCCAGAGCAGAACAGACTCTGCCTTCCAGTCCAGTCCAGTGCACCCCGCACCAGCTCAGGGCTTGGGTGCAGGTGCAGTGAACTTTCCCCTAGGCCCCTTCGGGACTCCCCATGCTATCTTGGGACCACAGGTGAGCAGCTGAACTCAGCATCTGTTCTGGCCCAATCGCTAGCAACCTGAAACACAAGCCTCGGGAGATTGATAAAGGCCCAGGGCAGGACAGACACTCCCTTCTGGTCTGCACCAACACCAGGTCTCCTTGGGCAGAGATGGCAGGAGGTAAGCTTAAGAACAGAAGCAACAGAATCCAAGGGTACTTGGCATCACCAGATCCAAACTTACCCACTACTTCAAGTCCTAGATACAACAGCACCAGAAAAACAGGACATGGATATAAAGTCACTCCTCATAATGATGATGGAGGACTATAAGAAGGAAATGCAGGAAAACACAGATAAACAACTAGAAGCATTTAAAGAGGAAAAACTTAGAGAGCTACAGGAAAACAATACCAAACAGGTGATGGAATTGAACAAAGCCATCCAGGATCTAAAAATAGAAGTAGAAACAATTAAGAAAAACCAAAAGGAGATATCCCTGGAAATAGAAACCATAGGAAAAAAATCAGGAACCATAGATATAAGCATCAGCAACAGAATACAAGAGATCGAAGAGAGAATCTCAGGCACAGAAGATTCTATAGGGAGCATAGACAAGGCAATCAAAGAAAGTGCTAAATGCAAAAAGATCCTAACAAAAATATCCAGGAAACCCAGGACACAATGAGAAGACCAAACTTAAGGATAATAGGAGTAGATGAGAAGGAAGACTATCAAACTAAAGGGCCAGCAAATATCTTCAACAAAATAATAGAAGAAAACTTTCCATACCTAAAGAATGAGATGCCCATAAACATACAAGAAGCCTACAGAACTCCAAATAGACTGGACCAGAAAAGAAATTCCTCCCGANCTTAAGGATAATAGGAGTAGATGAGAAGGAAGACTATCAAACTAAAGGGCCAGCAAATATCTTCAACAAAATAATAGAAGAAAACTTTCCATACCTAAAGAATGAGATGCCCATAAACATACAAGAAGCCTACAGAACTCCAAATAGACTGGACCAGAAAAGAAATTCCTCCCGACACATAATAATCAGAACAACAAACACACTAAATAAAGAGAGAATATTAAAGGCAGCAAGAAAAAAAAAAGGTCAAGTAACATAAAAGGGCAGGCCTATCAGAATTACTTAAGACTTCTCACCAGAGACTATGAAAGCCAGAAGATCATGAACAGAGATTATACAGACACCAAGAGAACACAAATGCCAGCTCAGGCTACTATACCCAGCAAAACTCTCATTTACCATAGAAGGAGAAACCAAAATATTCGACCACAAATACAAATTCACACAATATCTTTCCACGAATCCAGCCCTTCAAAGGGTAATAACAGAAAAAGACCAATACAAGGATGGAAACTCTGCCCTAGAGAAAGCAAGAAATTAATTCTTCAACAAACCTAAAAGAAGACAGCCACAAGAACAGAATCCCAACTCTAAAAACAAAGATGACAGGAAGCAACAATTACTGTTCCTTATTATTGCTTAATATCAATGGACTCAATTCTCTGATAAAAAGACATAGACTATCAGACTGGCTACCCCAACAGGACCCAACATTTTGCTGTCTACAAGAAACACACCTCAGGAAAAAAGACAGACATTACCTCAGAGTAAAAGGCTAGAAAACAATATTCCAAGCAAATGGCCCAAAGAAAAAAGCTGGGGTAGCCATTCTAATATCGAATAAAATAGACTTTCAACTCAAAATTATCAAAAGAGACAAAGAGAGGCACTTCATACTCATCAAAGGCAAAATCTTCCAAGAGGAACTTTCAATTATGAATATCTATGCTCCAAATGCAAGGGCAGCCACTTTCATTAAAGAAACTTTAGTAAGCTTAAAACACACATTGCATCTCACACAATAATAGCTGGAGACTTCAACACCCCACTCTCATCAATGGACATATCCTTGAAACAGAAACTAAACAGAGACTCAGTCGAACTAACGGAAGCTATGAAACAAATGGACTTAACAGATATCTACAAAATATTTCATCCTAAAACAAAAGGATATACCTTTTTCTCAGCACCTCATGGCACCTTCTCCAAAATTGACCACATAATTGGCCACAAAACAGCCCTCAACAGATTCAAAAATATTGAAATTGTCCCATGCATCCTATCAGATCACCATGGACCAAGGCTGCTCTTCAATAACAACATAAGTATTATTCATCATTCACTTGAATCATTCACCATCATTCACTTGAAAACTGAACAACATTCTACTCAATGATACTTTGGTCAAGGAAGGAATAAAGAAAGAAATTAAAGACTTTCTAGAGTTTAATGAAAATGAAGCCACAACATACTAAACTTATGGGACACAATGAAAGCATTCCTGAGAGGTAAATTCATAGCTCTGAGTTCTTACAAAAAAAAAAAAAAAAAAAAAAAAAAAGGAGAGAGCTTACAGCAGTAGCTTGGCAGCACATCTGCAAGTTCTAGAACAAATGGAAGCAAAGTCACCTAAGAGGAGTAGACAGCAGGAAATAATGAAAATCAGGGGCGAAATCGTCCATGTGGAAACAAAAAGAACTATCCAAAGAATCAATCAAACCAGGAGCTGGTTCTTTGAAAAAGTCAACAAGATAGACAAACTCTTGGCCAGACTCACTAGAGGGCACAGGGATAGCATGCAAATCAACAAAATCAGAAATGAAAAGGAAGACATAACAACAGATCCTGAGGAAATCCAAAACACCATCAGATCCTTATACAAAAGGTTATATTAAAAAAAAAAAAAAAAAAAAAAAAAAAAAAAAAAAAAAAAAAANCTGGAAGCAATCCCACTAAAATCAGGGACCAGACAAGGCTGCCCACTTTCTCCCTACCTATTCAATATAGTACTTGAAGTCCTAGCCAGAGCGATTAGACAACAAAAGGAGGTCAAGGGGATACAAATTGGAAAGGAAGAACTCAAATTATCGCTATTTGCAGATGATATGATAGTATATATAAGTGACCCCAAAAACTACACCAGAGAACACCTAAACCATATAAACAGCTTTAATGCAGTAGCTGGATATAGAATTAACTCAGACAAATCGATGGCCTTTCTCTATACAAAGGATGAACTGGCTGAGAAAGAGATCAGGGAAACATCACCCTTCACAATAGTCACTAACAATATAAAATATCTTGGTGTGACTCTTACAAAGGAAGTGAAAGATTTGTATGACATGAATTTCAAGTCTCTGAAGAAAGAAATTGAGGAAGATCTCAGAAGGTGGAAGGATACCCCATGCTCATGGATTGGCAGAATCAATATAGTAAAAATGGCTATAAAGCCAAAAGCTATCTACAGATTCAAAGCAATCCCCATCAAAATTCCAACTCAATTCTTCAAGGATCTAGAAAAGACAATTAGCAAGTTCATCTGGAATAAGAAAAAACCTAGACTAGCAAAAACTCTTCTCAACAATAAAAGAACCTCTGGTGGAATCACCATGCCTGACCTCAAGCTGTACTACAGAGCAATCGTAACAAAAACTGCATGGTACTGGTACAGAAACAGACAGGTAGATCAATGGAATAAGATCGAAGACCCAGAAATGAATCCTCACACCTATGGTCACCTAATCTTTGACAAGGGAGCTAAAACTATCCAGTGGAGAAAAGACAGCCTTTTCAACAAATGGTGCTGGCACAACTGGCAGCTATCATGTAGAAGACTGGGAATTGATCCATTCTTATCTCCTTGTACTAGGGTCAAGTCTAAGTGGTTGAAGGACCTCCACATAAAACCAGAGACACTGAAACTTACAGAGGAGAAAGTGGGGAAAAGCCTCGAAGATATGGTCACTGGGGAAAAATTCCTGAACAAAACAGCAAAAGCTTGTGCTATAACATCAAGAATTGACAAATGGGACCTCATAAAGTTGCAAAGCTTCTGTAAGACAAAAGATACTGTCAACAAGACCAAAGGGCCACCAACTGATTGGGAAAGTATTTTTACCAATCCTACATTAGATAGGGGACTGATATCCAGTATATATAAAGAACTCAAGAAGGTGGACACCAGAAAATCAAATATCCCTATTAAAAATGGGGCACAGAGTTAAGCAAAGAATTCTCAACTGAGGAATACCGAATGGCTGAGAAGCACTTGAAAAAATGTTCAACATCCTTAATCATCAGGGAAATGCAGATCAAAACAACCCTGAGATTCCACCTCACACCAGTAAGAATGGCTAAGATCAAAAATTCAGGTGACAACAGATTCTGGCGTGGATGTGGAGAAAGGGAACACTCCTTCATTGTTGGTGGGAATGCAAGCTGGTTCAGCCACTCTGGAAATCAGTCTGGTGGTTCCTCAGAAAATTGGATATAGTACTACAGGAAGATCCTGAAATACCTCTACTGGGCATATATCCAGAAGCTATTCCATCTGGTAATAAGGACACATTTTCCACTATGTTCATAGCAGCCTTATTCATAATAGCTAGAAACTGGAAAGAACCCAGATGTACCTCAACAGAGGAATGGATAAAAAAAAAATTTGGTATATAGACACAATGGAGTACTACTCAGCTATTAAAAACAATATATGAAATTCCTAGGCAAATGGATGGATCTGGAGGCCATCATCCTGAGCGAAGTAACCGAATCACAAAAGAACTCACATAACATGTACTTACTGATATGTGGATATTAGCCCAGAAAACTAGACTACCCAAGATACATTTTACTAAATACATGAAACTCAAATAAAAAAGAAGATCAAAATATGGACAAGTCACCCCTTCCTAGAATTAAGAACAAAGCACACATTGAAAGAGTTACAGAGATCATGTGTGAAGCTGAATCCAAAGGGTGGACCCTATGACTGCGGCTACCCGGGATCCATCCCACAATCAGCCACCAAACATAGACCCTATACCATATGCCAGCATGATAGTGCTGAAAGGGCCCAGATATTGATGTCTCGTGGGAGACTATACCAATGCCTGGCAAACATGGAGGTGGAAGCTCACAGTCAGCTATATTAGATGAAACACAGGGTTCCCAAGGAAGGAGCTAGAGAAACTACCCAAGGAGCTGAAGAGGTCTTCAACCCTATAGGTGGAAGAGTAACATGAACTAACTAGTTCCCCCTAGCTGCATATATAGAAGAGGATGGCCTAGTTGGCCATCATTGGGAAGAGAGGCCCCTTGGTCATGCAAACATTATATGCCCCAGTACAGGGGAACGCTAGGGCCAAGATGTGGGAGCAGGTGGGTAGGGGAACAGGTCCTGGAGGGGGGAGGGTATAGGGAACATTCTGGATAACACTTGAAATGTAAATGAAGAAAATATCTAATAAAAGTTGGAAAAAAATAAAATAAAATCTGAACTCTCAATAAGATAAAGGTATAATTGAATTAAATAAGAGCATCTTAAATTTGACATCGTTTGTTTAATTTATCCATGGTTTCAAAGATATCCATAATGCAAAATCAAAATCTTTAAAACTATATATTATTGTAATTTACAATTTGTGAATTTAGCCAAGAAGAATTAATGAAGCTTTGGGTCTTTTTTGTCTCTTTATTTTCCACACCAATTCAGTTTCATTTTACTATTTGAACTTCATAACAATATAACATCTCTCATGGATTCCTGACAGATATTATCTGTGTATCAGTTATATACAATATACAAAATTAAGATATTTATTAGCCAACTGTAAATCATTAAAATATTGAATGCTGTAATTTGAATCACTTCTCTTTGCAAATGGTTAAGGTTCAGTCTTAACTCTCAGGGTATGAGACTGGTTTCATATGGAAGCAGCACCATAGCTGCCATGATTAAGGATAGGTCAGTCTACTGCAGAATGTATTCCTAATCAAACAGGGCTTTTGTTCTAAGCAAAGAAAATACAGACTCAGAATTAGCGCCACACCCACACATGGAAATAAATTATGTGGCCATATGTTGAGAAGATACCAGAGCTAGGAAGGAAATTTGAAATCAATCTTTCTCTAGGGTGTCAAAATGAAGGAGCATGGCCAATTCTCACACCTTGATTTTGGACTTTGAGTGTCCAAAATTGCATGACAGCCACAAAACCTAAAGTACTTGTGATCCCAGTCCTAGAAAACTAATACATGTTAGGGGTGGTCAAGGTTGTGCCTCTAACACATAACCAAAAGCATATCCTGACTTGTGAACTGGGTTATGGTGGTAGGTTTACAGGAAAAGCAAACCAACTCTAACTAAAACTAAAATAAACTAAACAAAAACAACTAAGCTATTGTGTGTGAAGACAAAGCTACAGACACAATGCTTCAGAGAGTTCTCATCTGCTATAAAGTGGCAAAAGAATTTGGCTGGCATGTTAGTTATTATAAGCAGTTGAAGATACAGGCAATGAGCATTGATTTTTTTCTTTCTTTCTTTTCCTTGAAGTTTATTATAAAATGAAAGAGGACAGAAGAAACCATTAAGCCCAAAGAAAAGTGGAACTTAAAAAAATAGTTACAAATTTCCCAGAATATCAATTTTGAAAAAAAAAAAAAAAGATAATTGTGTTCTGGAGTAGATCATTGCAAGAGTGGCTAGACAATCATGTGTTAAAACAGAAAAGCAACATTTGGTAAATGCATTGTATAAAACAGAATTCCAGAAACAGTGTCACCAAGTAACAGATTGATACGATAGAGGACTTATGTCACTCAACTGCCTGGATGTAGGTCAACAGACTGAGAATTATATGGGGGGGGGGGGGACAACAGAAAATTTATTTCATCACTGGCTTCAAATACGTCATTATTCTTTTTGCCACTGGCAATTTTGACTTGAGGAAGCTGGGGCACTAGCCAGGACCACAGAACCAGAAGAAATTATAATTCTCTCAAACTCCAAGCACACATCCAACTTATTAATATAGTTCTTTAAAAGAAATAATATGAGGAAGAAGCTATTTCTTTATAATACATTTGTGTGAAAAATGGTTAAAAATTGTCTGGCTTTTAATAAAATAATAATTGGGTTTTAATTATTTAATAGAATAATAAGGGGGTATTGGGACATCCCTTGACTTCATAAAGGAAAAAAAAATCTTTGTTTTCAACAAAGGACTGGTAAGTGTCTAATGAGTGTGTTAGGAGATCAAATGGGCAGCTATTTCATTTCAATCAAGATACTTTCAGAAAGTGAGATAAAAATTATGATATTAGCATGATACTCAGTTAACTACTGAGGAACAGAACAGTCCTCTGTTAAAAAGAAAAGAGAGAGAGAGCTAAATGCTGCTCTAGCTCATGCCATTTCTTTCTCTTCTGTATATGAATTACATAAAAACAATGTATATTTATGTCAAAATACCAATCATTTATTTAATATGTGTAAAATATTAATCATTATAATTTGATTATGATAGGAAATATATTAAAGCAGCTAAGAAATTAGTTCAAAAGAAACAAAGAAAAGGAAGGTGTCGAGTAAAGGGCACTGCTGACCCATCAAACAGGGAAAACAGCAACAAGGGTTTTCAAGTATTGTATCAATGAACCCCGTGTTGCTTTGTTTTATTACTAGATTAATTAATATAAAATTTATAAAATACTTCTTTTATGAATCTGCTTGACAAATTACATGATTTTCTTTTAAGTATAACTTTGACAACCTGTGTTTATTCTAATCAAATGTACCCACTGTTGTGGATGTGTGATGTAGAGTCCTCTTCATTTGTATTAATCAGTCATGGTTCTTTAATAAATAGAGAACTAAGTATGAACACACACACACACACACATACACCACACACACACACACACACACACACGAAAGGAGATGTATGTATGTTTGAGAGGTCAAGGTTCTTCAATCACATAAATAATGGAGAACACTTTGAAATATATTGAGAAATTTTCATGTCACATAAATACATTTCCTCCTGGAATTAGACATTTCTCTATCTGGGAGAATCTGAACATGGATTCAATCAGTAGGATGATATTCAACTTTAGCAATTATAAGGACTATAGGCCAAAAAATGTATATCTTTTATCTTTTTCTCTGAAGATATCTTATAAAGGTTCAGATGACCATCATATCTTCACTGAAGATAAATGTTTGAAGTGTTATATTTGTCTGCCTTATTCACACACTTATTACAGAAAAAAATGGACTCTCCAATGAAGACATTACCTGTAATGCAAACTATTTTGCAGGAAAATATAGCAAGTATATTATAAATTGCCAATGCAATTAAGTATTAATTTGGCTAGTGCCTTGGAAGAATTATTAATTCTCTTTCTATTGTGAGGATTCTAATTAAATGTATCTTATCTTACTGGGTTTAACTGTGATAAATTAATGCTTCAAAATAAGTCTTTTGACTTGCTTTAATTCATATTAGTATTTCAATTTTACCTCATTTTGAGAAGCACTATTTTAAATGAGGACAAGCCTACATGAAACCCCCCCACCCCCTCCTTATCAAAACCCAAGCCAAATGTGTGTGGGAAAGCCATCTAACAAAGGAATTATTTTTACCTATTCGGATAATTGCTTGCAAAATTGACATTTTCAACCTACTGTAAGGTACTTGATATATTTCTGAATTTTCTTATAAGAAATTAGTATGAGTCACTTGTGATGTGAAAAATAAGATACCAAAATAGGTGACCAAAATATTTGCAAGGAATTTTATCATATTTATAAACATTTCTGAACATGTCTAAATTTATTTTCTATTTCTTTTTTTCCCAACATTTATTAGATAATTTCTTCATTTACATTTCAAGTGTTATCCAGAAAGTTCCCTATACCCTCCCCCCTCCCGGCCCTGCTCCCCTACCCACCCGCTCCCACACCTTGGCCCTGGCGTTCCCCTGTACTGGGGCATATAAAGTCTGCATGACCAAGGGGCCTCTCTTCCCAATGATGGCCAACTAGGCCAACCTCTTCTATATATGCAGCTAGAGACATGAGCTCAGGGGGTACTAGTTAGTTCATGTTATTCTTCCACCTATAGGGTTGAAGACCCCTTCAGCTCCTTGGGTACTTTCTCTAGCTCCTTCTTCCTTGGGAACCCTTTGTTCCATCTAATAGCTGACTGTAAGCTTCCACCTCCATGTTTGCCAGGCATTGGTATGGTCTCCCACGAGACAGCTATATCCGGGCCCTTTCAGCACTATCTAGCTGGCATATGCTATAGTGTCTATGATTGGTGGCTGATTGTGGGATGTATTTCTTATGTAGAAAACATTATGATATATATGTCCTATAGTCTTATAATTTAACAAAGTTTTATATATGATATAAAACTTGAACTCAATTATAATTGCTATCTCCCTTGAATTCAGAAACTAGCTAATTTTCTTACCTTCTATATAAAAAGACAGCATATTGTAAATAATGTTCTCTATTATTCTGACATTGAAAGTATTTGAAAGGTAATAGATGTATCTGCTAATTCTTCAGTTCTCATAATTCTAATTATAAAGCCTAAAATTCTATTATATTGATATTTAATAAATATTAAATAAATTAAATAGATTATGCAGTATTTAATTATTTATTATAATTTAAGATTTAGAAGTCTGCTTACATGTGATTTTGGATTTTTTTTTCCATCAGACTTAAAAGGCTCCAGGATAATAGATGAACTATTCAATGAATTGACTACAAAGGATACATTTGTATAATAATCATACACATTCATTATTTAGTAATTATGATATATTATCATATTATTAACAATACTAGAAGTCACCTTGCTACACTCAGGGAAAAATTGGTTTATATCAAGATTGGGTAAAGTTTTCTTTCAATAATTGTCCAGACGATGCAAATATGAATTGTTTTTTTCAGTTCTCGGTCAGAGCTTTTCTCCCTTGTTGATGTGATGCTATCTAACTGTAGCTAGGGATTCAGAACTATTACACCAATCTAAGTAGTCACATGGGACTTAGCTTGATTCTCTAACTTCTATCATTTCCAGGGTATGGAATATAGTCTCAAAGTTTTATTCTCCTTAGATGGCCTATTGTTTACTATTTTATTTAAAACAGTTTATTTTGATGTTGTTTATTTTATTTTCACTGTTGTGGGGTTTTTTGTTGTTGTTGTTGCACAAAGTCTTGAATTATTTTCACCTTATTACTTTCTTTCCTTTTTATTCAATCGTTTAATTGGTTCTCTAGGAAGGATTTTCACATCTTCTTTATCCATATATCACATTATCTATATTTTTATCCTAATTAAGGCATTAAGTGTCACTGCTCTATTCTAAAAATATAAATTTTCAATTTTTTGTTTACTTTGTTTATTGTCAAAGATTTGTCTTGATACAAATAAGTTTGAATCATAGTATAACTTTATAGATTTTTTTTTAACAAGAATAGGCCACACTGGCTTATATATTTGAACGCTTAGTCACCAGGGAGTGGCACTATTTGAAAGGATTACAAGAATTAGGAGGTAAAACTTGTAATAGGTGTGGTCTTGGAGTGGGTGTGGCTTTTTTGAAAAAAAATGTGTGTAATTGGGAATAGACTAGAGGTTTCAAAAACCCAAGACAGGCCCAGGGTCTCTCTTTTCCTGTTGCTATGGATCAGGTTGTAGAACTCTTAGGTAGTTCTCTAGCATGGAGCCTACCAGAGTGCTACCATGCTTCCTGCCCTGATGATAAGGCACTGGCACCTGAAACTGTAATTCTATCCCTGAATAAATGCCTTCTTTTAGAAAAATTGCCTTGGTCATGGTATCTCTTTACAGCAAGAAAACAGTGACTAAGACAAACTTCACATCTCATTTGTACATCTCTCTTGCACTACTCAAATCCAACGCCTATCATTTACATGACTTTTTATTAGTAGTGCCTTTAGAGAAGCACAGTTGTCACTGCTCATATACCATCAGCTTTGATAATTTGGCAATATTTGACAGGTTTATTGAATCTGTGAAGCACTCCCTTCCTTAGGGTTTTAGCACCACAAAGTTCCTTCCTTTAAATATCCTAATCCATAGTCGCTAGCTCATTTAGGACTGAGAAAGTTTTAATTAATAAATGTTTAAATACATTCTTAGTATTTTTGAGTACTCTATTATGACTAATTTCTTAGTATTATTTCAAAAGGTAAATTATTATGATGGTATATTAAAAATGTACACATTTCTGTAATGTGTTGTACTTGCTATTCCTTGATGTCAACTTGACTTTATATAGAATGAACTACAATCCAGAACTGGAGTGCTCACCTGTGATCCAGATCTTGAGGCTGGAAGACACAAGTTTCTGACATGGATCTAGGCATGGAGATCTTGAGGCATAATAAGGTAGTACATGTCTTTAATCCCAGGAAACTAAGACAAGGAGATCTCTGAGTTCAAGGTCAGCCTGAAACACAGGAAGTCCCACATCCAGGTGTGGTGTTATACATCGTTAATCAGAGCCACACCTTCTGCTGGAGACCTACATAAAGATATTGGAAGAAGAAAGATTTGCTCTTCTTCATCTGCTTGCATTTCCGTGAATCTACTTCTATAGGAGACCAGCTGAAACAACCAGCTTCGGGGGACTGAGCAACTACTAGATTCTTGGATTTCCCACTCACAGCTGACCATTCACTGTTGGGGTAGTTGGATTACAGATTATAAGTCACCACAATAAATTCTCTCAATATGGAGAGACAGTCCATAAGTTCTGTGACTCTAAACAACCCTGACTAATACATGTGCCTAATTACTTAATGGCTTTACTCAAAGGAGATCAGAAATGTCCAAGTACAGAATAGAGTGCTCAGTGGTTGGCATTTCTGTTTCTCTCTGTACTTTCCATCCTGGTCCCACCTCCCTTTTCTGTGATGATTGGGCTTCAATAGATATTTCTACTCTATGCATGAGGATTATGATAAAAGACTGTGTAATTGTGTGTTAGGTATTTAGATTATCTGTGATTCAAATAATAATTATGGTAATAATCATCACTTTATGCAAATATTTAGCACTTAATTTACATATAACAGTATCTCTCTGCCTGTGATCTTTGTATAATTATAGGGCTTTGGTTCAACTGGCTACTTACAGTTCCAATTATTTTCTTTATAATTGATTCAGTAACCAAACCTCCATACATGTTTGTTGCGATCTCTCTTCACACCTCTTAATTATCTGAGTCTTCCCCCTCCAAAAAAAAAAAAATAGCAACTTTTTAAATGAAAACTTCAGTATTGGAATTGAATTCCAGGAATTAAGAATACCACATTTTATATATTTCTATTCATTGATTTGGACTCACCCAAAACTGAACGAGAAATACTTCAGTTTATAAAAATATGCAAGTACAAGTTATTCTGTACTTAAAAGCCCAGCTTCAGTAGCAAAACAGAACGAATATGTTGTATATGAACACATACATAAATGACTTTGTGTGTGTATGTGTGTGTGTGTGTGTCTGAGTGTGTGTGTGTGTGTGTGTGTGTGTGTGTGTGTGTGTATAAAGAAGGCTCTTACTAAAACAGTTATAAATGTAAGAAGTCCTTAACTTTTTAGCTTCTTTTGGCAAGGTGATGAGTCTGTTGTGCATTTTTTTCCAACTCCAAAGACTCATCATAAGGAGCCAAAGCTGTGGTTCCTATTGTAAGGCCAACAGCCTCTGTACTACTGAAATGCCAGTGTTTCACTTTGAGTGTTAGAACGGAAAGTGTCCATGGCTCAGCTTGAAGGCAGTTAAGACAGAGAAATGTTTCCTATTCAAATAAAAGTCAGCCCTTTCTCTTTACTAGCATGTGTCTGCTGTAAAAAGCATTTCACTCCCTAAGGAAGAAAGCAAGTCTGGGTGTCTAGGAATAAATTGATATTTAGAATGCAGTTTGATAAGATGATTATTTAACAGAATAAAGTAATTAGTTCCCTTTTAGGTTTATAACTTGCTAGACATGGGTTTTGAGTATGTTTAGAGTCAGTATAAGATTTTTTCTTAATTTAAATTATATTGAAGCAAACTATAAAATTTAAATATAAGGGGATAACAGGTTAACTTAGTCATTGTGGTGGTTTGAATGTATATAGATGTCATAGACTTATGTGTTTGAATGTTTGGCCCATAGTAATATTAGGAGGTATATCCTCTTTGTATCAGGTGTACCCTTGTTGGAGGAAATAAGTTACTGTGGAGGCATGCTTTAAGGTCTCATATATATGCTCATGCTAAGCACAGTGTTGAGCCAGATTTCTCCTTGCTATCTGATAAAGATGTAGAAATCACAACTTTTTTTCCAGCACTATGTCTGCATAAATGAAAGAAAAAAAAAAAGTTTCCCACCATGATGGTAACAGACTAAACTCTCAGTCATCCTCAAATTAAATGTTTTATAAGAGTTGCCTTGGCAGTGGTGTCTCTTTACTTCAATAAAACCCTAACTAAGAAAGAAGTTGGTATCAGGAGTAGAGAGTATTTCTGTGATAGCACCAACTGTTTTCCTTTGGAAGAATGTGGATTTGGGGGTGTTGAGTTCGTGAAGCAATAGAATGTTGTAAGCCAAGCTAGTAGAAGTATGGAAAATATTGATGCTGTGCATGATGTGGAATATGGGAGCTTGTTTCAAGAAGCTTGAGAGGTAAAGAATTTCAGTTTGTTGCTTAGAGATAGCTCTTGTGATATTTTGGTTAAGAAGATCATGGCTTTTTGCCTTTGTCCAAGGAGTCTGACTGAATCTAAGTTGAATAGACTTAGATTAATTGTCTTGAGAATTCAAATCTCAAAATGGCCTAGTATAGATTCTTTCATGTGGTTCACTATTATAAAGAGTGTTCTGATGAAATGTAGCACGCTTAGAAAGAAAAAAAAAATCCAGAACTTATTCAAAAGTTAAAGGAACACAGGAAGTTGAATGGAGTCAAATCCTGTGTTCAAGGAAAAAAGTAGAATAAAGATATTAAATGGAATCAGGGGAGTCGTTATTGCAGGGCAAGATCTCACCCAGAAATATCTCCCTCCTGTGAAATGGAATTAAAGGAAAGCAAAGGTCCTCACTAGCATGGTGGCTTAAACCATTAAACTCAGCACTCAGGTGACAGAGGTATGCAGATCTCTGAGTTAAAGCCCAGCAAGGTCTTCAGGGCAAGTTCAAGGAGAGTGGAGCTATGGCAGTGAAAGAAATGACTGCAAACTGAGAGCTTGTGAAGTAATTCAACAAAGAAGGCCATGTTCAAGACCCAGCAAGCAGCAGAACATGGTAGCTTCAGCTCTGTGGTTCTAGCTTTAGAGTCAAGAATAGGAAAAAAAAAAAGTGGTGGTGAAATTTCCATGAGAGTCTATGAAAGGCCACTGAGGTCAGGACTGTGTGGGGCATGTTCCCTCATGTGTTCTGCTTAGAATACTGTATAATCACTAGAAGGTTCACATAGGAGAATCACCTTTATGCTCTTGTTCCTATTTAAAGAATCGGGAAACATAACTTTTAGTGTTTTGAGGAATAGCTTTATATTTGGTCAGAAGAATAGTTTTATATTTGGATGCATCTGCGTGAATTTTAACTGTTGGTTCATGGTATAATGCTCTAGGTGTTATTCAAACTGCTTGGCTAAGGCAGCATGTCACGAGCTCATAGTGAGACCTGACCTTTCTTCCTCTCCTCTTGGAACAATGAAGAAAACTGAAACAGTACTGGTGACTTAGGTGGGCAAAGTAGAAACCAAACTCACAGCAGTATAGGCATGACTGAGGGGGAAATAGCTGCTAATTGAATCTTGCAATGAAAGTTCCAAGCCTGTGGATATGCCTGAGAAATAGAAGAGATTTAAGAGTCAGACTCAATATACAAGCAGATAGAGAAATAGATTGATATACATGTATTTCAGGTAACTTAAGCAGAGTAAAAAAGGAAATTCAGATAGAAGCAGCTATCACATAAATCTGCATGTTTGAAATTCAAAAGGTATGTTGTTATATAATGCACAAATATTTAGATGTTCCAGGTCTGTGCTCTATGGGGAAAAGAATGTTTCGGTCTAAGAATAGGCTAGTAGACTAGGTACACACTTATTTCTCAGAATCATTCAGTAATTTCAAAGCAATGGAGATTGAAAGCTGTACAATAGAATTTGACATTAAAAGCAGTGAAGAAGTATAAATGGAATATATAATGGAATTCGAACAGGATAACATAAAATAGAAGACTGATGATGAGGGTAGACTAACAATGGGTAAAGTGGCAGCCTTGTGCTCTACCAGCACCAGCTTGAAGGTGTCTCTTTCTCTAACAGCATTATTTGTGAGTTTTAGAAAACAATTGTTATATTATTCTTTTATATCACTGCTCATTATTCTAAATTCTCTTCTGCTTATTTAGAAAGATTATACTTTTCTTCAGCTCTGTAGTGTTAATATTTAGAGTGTTACATTGTCAGATGGGACATTATTCTATTACATACTTTGAAATAACTTTACAAAAGTTGCAATGTTATTTTCTTCATTGTTCATGCTTAAGATGTGACTTTTCTCACTACAAGGCTCTCTACCTATGACTTGAAGAAGAACACCAAAAGACAAGCTAACATGAAATGAGGACAGCTCACTAGGTCGCACACAGAAACACATGTGCAAACACACACACACACACACACACACAATGTAACAATGAGATCATGATTTTGAATGAAAGAAATACTGCAGAGTACATGGATGATTTGGGGGAGAAAAGAAAACAGGAAAAGATATATTATGATTTTAAAATATAAATAGACATATAATGAAACATAAGCCATATTATAATTATTTTAATTTATGAGATTATCATCACATTACTGCTTCTTTTCTTATTACTTCCTTCCAACCCTTCCCTTGTGCTTCCTACTCTCAGTTCACACATTTTATTCCATTTTATTTGATGACTGATGGTTTGCAGAATATATCAAATATATTTAAGATGCAATGAAACATTAATGATTTTTTTAAAGACTGCTTTGGTATACTTAGCCTATTGACATTTCAGGTTTTAAAGTAATGAAAAGTAGCATAAGGATGGATAAAAATGAAGGAGAAGATTATTTCTTAGTTTATGTGATAAAAGAAAGTTACGGACCCAGTGTCACAAGGGTTAAATATACAATGTACATTATGACCTGTGATGGAAATACTATTGCATATATTGAAGGCAACCTGACCTTAGTATTCTGAAAGCTCTTTCTTAGAAGTTTTTTCAAAAATATCAAGGCCCAAAATGCTGTTTTTCCTACTTTTATTATATGAACTAACCAGTACCCCCAGAGATTGTGTCTCTAGCTGCATATATAGCAGAACATGGCCTAGTTGGCCATCATTGGGAAGAGAGCCTCCTTAGTATTGCAAACTTTATATGCCCCAGTACAGGGGAACACCAGGGCCAAGAAGTGGGAGTGGGTGGGTAGGGGAGCAGGGCGGAGGGGCGAGGGTATCAGGAACTTTCAGGATAGCATTCAAAATGTAAATAAAGAAAATATCTAATAAAAAATAATAAAAAAAAGAGTAAGCCACAAAAAAAGTGAAATCACTAAATTGAAGTTCAATATGTGTAAAAACACAATTTGTTGGCTATATAATATGTGTATATATTTGATGTATAATAAAATGTATATATAAATAGTGAAAAGATTACTATAATAAGCAAATTAACTTACATATTGCTAGCAAGAACACCTGTTCTCCATATTCTTCTTTTTATTTTATTTATTTACATTTCAAATGTTATCCCCTTTATCAGTTTCCTCTACAAACCTCTGTCCCATCTTCCCTTATCCTGTTTCTATGAGGGTGCTCCCTCACACACTTAACTGCCCTAGCATTCCTCTATACTGGGTCATCAAGCCATCACAGGACCAAGGACCTTCCCTCATATTGATGCCAGATAAGGTCCCTTCAACTCCATCAGTTCTTCCCCTAACACTTCCATTGGTGTCTTTGTGCTCAGTCTGATGGTTGACTACAAGCATCTACATCTGTATTGGTGAGTATCTAGCTGAGCTTCTCAGGAAACAGCTGTATCAGGCTCATGTTAGCAAGAACTTCCTGGCATCTACTATAGAGTCTAATGTGAGATGGAAACCCAGGTGGGGCAGTCTCTGGATGGCCTTGCCTTCAGTCTCTCCACTATTATTTGTCTCTGTATTTCCTCTATTCAGAATTAATGCTGAGTTACAATTTTGGAGATGGGTGGGTGGCCCCACTCTTCAACCTAGGAGCATGCCTAACCTCTGGATATGGTATCTTAACAGGTTCTCCCTCCTGTTTGTGGGCTATTTCAGCTAATGTCATCTCTGTGGGGTCTTGGGAGATTCTTGCTTTCCTGACATCTGGGACTTTCTGGATGCTACCCCCAGATCCCCATCCCCCATTGCTACACACCTTTGTTCAATTTTCTGACCCTTTGTACATCTCCTCCACCTCCTACCAAACCAGATTCTGCTCCTCTTTATCCCCTCCCCATCTTCTCTTCTTCCCAAGCCCCCCCCCCCTTCCTCTACTTCACTTCATTATTTTATTCACCCTTCTAAGTAGAACTGAAGCATCTACTCTTTGGTCTTCCTTCCTCTTTAAGTTCATGTGGTCCATGAGTTGTATCATAGGTATTCCATTCTCTTTGCTCTCCCCCTAATACCCACTTATTGGTGAGTACATACTATGTGTGGCTTTTTGTGTCTGAGTTACCTCATTCACAATGATATTTTCTATATCCATGCATTTGCCTTTGAATTTTAGGAAGTCATTGTTTTTAATAGCTGAGTAGTATTCCATTGTGTAAATGCACCACATTTTCTGTATCCTTTCCTCTTTTGAGAGACATTTTGGTTGTTCCAGCTTCTGGCTATTATAAATATGGCTACTATGAACATAGTGTAGCATGTTTCCTTAATACATGTTGGAACATCTTCTGCAAATATGCCTAGGAGTGGTATAGCTGGGTCCTCAGGTAGTACTATATCCAATTTTGTGAGGAACTACCAGACTGTTTCCAGAGTGGTTGTGAAAGACTTAGAAATCTTAAGGAATTTCTCTCTTTCTGACCCTGGAAAGGTGACACCCCAAATCACTTATGAGAACCCGTCTTGATGCAAATTGCAAGAGGAGTTTATTTATCAGCTAGCTGAGGACAAGCTCCTTTCACCCGGAGGGGCTGGGGAGCTCGAACTGGAGCAGCAACAGTAGGGGGCTTTTATGGAAAAAGTGAGAAGTAGGGAGGAGTTGGGAGGAGTTAGGCTACAGCTCTTCTCTGGGCAGGGGGGTGGGGTAGCCTTGCTGAAGGAATAAAGAGAGGGAGTGAGCTGTCCTTGGAGTTATCTCTGGGTCTCTGACACAGACAGTCAGGCTAGGTCTTCTTGCTAACAAAGAGCTTCTCACTGGCTGCATTCTCAGAGACTGGGAAACAGGCCTTGGGGGAGCATTCAAAGGCTGTGCATTTCAGGGGGTAACACTTGGGGGTCTCTCAGTTGTATCAGCTTGCCATCCCACCAACAATGGAGAAGTGTTACTCTTTCACCACATCCTCTCCAGCAGCTAATATCACCTGAGTTTCTGGTCTTAGCCACTCTAAATGGTGGGAAGTGGAAACTCAGGGTGATTTTGATTTGCATTTCCCTGATGACTAAGGATGTTGAACATTTCTTTAGGTGATTCTCAAAGATTCAAGTTTTCTCATTTGAGAATTCTCTGTTTATATCTGTTCCTGATTTTTTAATAAGATTATTTGGTTATCTGAAATCCTACTTCTTGAGTTCAGTGTATATAGTAGATAGTAGCCCTTTAGCTGATGTAGGATTGGTAAAGATCTTTTCCCAATCTGTTGGTTGTCATTTTGTCCTATTGAGAGTGCCCTTTGTCTTATAGAAGCTTTGAAATTTTATGAGGTCCAATTTGTCAATTCTATATCTTAAAGCATAAGCAATTGGTATTCTGTTCAGGAAAGTTTCCCCTATGCCCATGTGTTCAAGGATTTTTCCCACTTACTCTTTTATTAGCTTCAGTTTATCTGGTATTATGTGGCGATCCTTGATCCACTTGGACTTGAGCTTTGTACAGGGAGATAAGAATGGATCAATTTGCATTCTTCTACATGTTGACCCTCAGGCGAACCAACACCATTTGTTGAAACTCTGTCTTTTATCCACTGGATGGTTTTAGCTCCCTTGTCAAAAATCAAGTGAACATAGATGTGTGGGTTCATTTATAGGTCTTCAATTCTATTCCATTGAATTACCTGTCTGTCACTGTACCAGCACCATGTAGCTTTTATCACCATTGCTCTGTAATACAGCTGAAGATCTGCCCTACTTCTCCCACTACTCATCATGCAAGTCATCCCCCAATTCCAACTTACACATCTCAAAAGAGCTCTATCTAATGTTTGGGTGTGAGTCTTTTCCATCTATTTTGTCTGATAGGTGGAGCCTCTCACAGGATAATTATGCTAGGTTCTTCTCGGCAAGCATAACAGAATATCATTGATAATGTCAGGGATTCATTCTGGACCATGAAATGGGTCTCCATTTGGGGCATCATTTATTGTCCATTCCCTCAGTCTCTGCTCTATCTTTGCCATTCCTAATCTTCTGGGAGATCCTTAACCTCTTCATATTGTTTAGCGAGATTGTCACCTGATTTAAGTGTTTTGAAATGGTAATAAGTTACCAAGTATATTCTTTGATATTATAGAAGAGAGTGAGACCCAAAACACTGGGCTAAGGTTACAACTTTTCTCCCTGTTCCTATCCTCAGTTTACAGAAATTGTTAACAATGACAGTTCTTGCTCATGACAAAAAGAAAAAAAAAAAAAGTAGGTCATACTCTCTTAAATAAATGTTTTGAGACAGTACACATGGAAATGGTAACATGGTATGTTATATACTTCATAAATATTCCACACATTTGTTCATTATCTTTAATACTTTGAAGGTAGGTAACATATCCAATAATATATAACATATAATGTAAAGATGTCAATACTTTATTTTGATTCATGATAGGTACATTTTATAGATTTTACAAGAACAGACCTAAAGGGCTGAAGACTTTGGAGCTGACTGCCTTCTAAGAGGAATTATAAATAGCTCGATCCATAAAGAATTTGGACCATCAAAGAGGCAGATAATTATCATTTAAAATTGTAAATTGTTAGGTATACTGTAGAACTAAAATAATCCTAAATATGAGCCTTAGAGACAAGATATATCAATTAAGTCTATAGCTTCCACTCTGATGATAAAACTTCAAAAAGGAGTTACTTGACTAAATCTTAATTTTAAAGATAAAATTAAGGATGCAGGATACAATTACCATTTTAAATTGAGTGACATGATTGTGGGAAATCCAGAAACTTGGATCCTGTGACACACATAATAATCTGAATAGGAATAAAACCCAAATTTCAATCTGAGGGTATGAATTCTTGAGAGTTTTGTTTAAACAATTTCATTACTTCTGTGAAGTTCAAGCTTTTTCCTACATAATACAAAAGGATTGTCTTTGCCATTCTGCTTATGTTTTCACTAATGACATAAAATCAATTGTAAATGAAGCTTCTTCCACATTGGTACAAATCAGTACACAGTCTGGAAGCTTGTGACAATGCTCATTGAATTCTTCATCAACATGTACTTTCAGAAGAATGAATAAAAAGCTATTTTAATTAAGAACACCCTTGATGAAGCATTAACATCGGTGATGTAATTAAATCTGGAATATTATTCTCACACATTTTAATATCCTGTGTGATAAAACAAAAGGTACATATAAAGTTTGTGCACATATGTTGGATAAATGAAATTGAAGACTAAAACTTTTCTATCTCAGAAAACATTTCCATAATGATATTGGAGGAAAAAACAAAAACAAAAACAAATTTCATTGTGAATAACCACAGAGCCAAAAAGAATTTACAGTGTTTCAAAAACTATAATACATAAAATGGCAATGGTATTGTAACTTATAATATCTCCTAATTAATATATAACACTACAAAGAAAAACATGAACCTGGAAAGATAATAAGTAAATATCTACAGAGAATCTTTGAAAAGGTCATCCTGGTAAAATTAGAGGTTTATTAGTCATATACCTAATTTAAGCTCTCCTCCAATGTTTATTTAGCATGAGGCAATAAGAAAGCAAAAATATTATGTTTGTTGTAAAAAGAAAAAATATGTGTATGCAAGAATTAAAGAATCTTAAAGAGAGCATCAATGTATTTTAGTAGATGTGATTCAAAGAATGTGTGAACAGCATTGCATATCCATAAATATTTTCATCTTTTATAAAAGTTTTGATCTGGTAGGTGAGAAAGATAGAAGGTAAGTATTGCCTATTAAAGATGTAGTACATTGATACATAGAGTACATTTAAGTGGTTCTTTTTTACTTGGAAATACAGTGGTGACTGGGCACACATATGTGCATTACATCAAGCACACAACCATAGGCATTCTTTATTTTATCAAGTGAGGAGGAGGATGTAGACCAAGAGAAGGAATGATGGTGGAACTTCTCAGAGTCCTTGTTTCAGTAGAAAATTGAGACAACATGGTGTCATGGAAGGTTCTTAAGAGGAAAGTGACTTTATTGAGCAGAAAACATTAAAGGGAGCATTTTCTAAGATAGCTTTCCTAAACCTCAACTGTCTGTTTGCTTTCTATTGTTTTCATGCCTGGGGCTTCTATATCAGTCTCTTTGGTTTCTAAAATATACTCTGTTTCTGGAAGTGTGCTCACAGTATTTTCAAAGAAAAGGTATTCTGCAGGGATCACCATTTCAGCACTTATTAAAAAAAAATCAGTAAATGGTTGAACAATGACAACCATTCTGTTAGATTTGGATTAAGCACCTAGTCCTGAGTTCTATCCTGAGCCATTTTAGCTGTTCTCAGTAAATCAAGGTTTGTGTATTTATTTATTCATTTATATATTTATTTATTTACTGCAGTATCCCAGACTTCAAAGCATGGGAAGCCAATTCTATAGAAACTGGAAAGCTTGGTAATCCATGTTCATTGTCACCTTGGCTGAATTTACAATCAGTTCAGTGACTGAGGCACAGCACATGGTTAGTCATAGTGTTTAAAATTGTTGTCAACTGAGGGTAGATTAATCACACTATAGGTGACTGCTACCATTCCTTAGGCTAAGTGGAATAAAGGAGAGAGGAGAAGGACAGTTAAAGCCAGGATTCTGCTCTGCTGTATCTAAGACCATTGGGAAGTAAACTAGTGCCCTCTGCAGTGACTCTCCTACCATTACTGACTAAAATCCTCTGAAACTCAGTCAAATGAGTCTCCTCTTTTTAGTTTCAAGAGCCCAGCAATGTGTACATGTGTAGAAAGGTACAAGTGTACATACCGTTGCATAAATTTGTATCTATGCATCTGTGTACAGGCCAAACAACAACCTTGGAGGTACTTACCTCACTATTATCTATTTCTTTATTTAGACATGGTCAAGGTCACTCACTGGTCTGGAATTTGTCATTAGGCTCAATTGGCTTACTAGAGAGCTTCCAGAACTCACTGCCTCTTCCTCCTCTAGGATATTCATTAGTATAATAAGAAAATACCAGAAGACTAAGTATTTTTATATTGGCTATGGAAATCAAACTTATGATTTCACACTTGTATAGCAACCACAATGCTATGTGGGGTTTCTTTCCATATCCAAGATTGAATACAGTAAGTTGTAGTGATTTTAGGGAAATAGTTTTATGCCATATTAGTTGTTCATTTTACTTACTAATGAGCCCTTTCAGGACTAAAGTATAAAGCACAAAGAACTTTAACCTACACACAAATATTATCCATATCCAAAACTGCAAGACACTGAGTTACCTTCATCATTGACAACACATAGTATCTTACTTAAAGATCATAATACACACTCAGTGGGAGGAAGAAGAAATTCAGGACCCGAATAACTGTATTAGCATAAACAATGATGAGTGACACTCTGTGTAAATTTCATTAAGTTGACAAATAAGAAGACATCTTATTTAGGAAGAAGAGGCAGTTAACACTCCAGTTGATGGAGACTGTCTACTTCATTTAATTGTTGAATGCTAATATAAACCAAAAGTTTGACAGTCCTGTGAATCGTCACAAAAAAGACCTGAAAGTTCCTTTGAAGACAGCTCTTCTCTGTAACTAAAAGCAAGAGAGCATATTTATTATGATTTTAGTGCTTAGCTTCAAGGTCTCTGTCTTCAGCATTCAGTGGTTTCATTATATGAATTCTTACTAATTAAGACAAAATGGAATTGGAGGTTTCCAGGAAATACAAGGTGTTTCTTTAACATAATGTTTATTCTTGAGCTGTCAAAGAGTAGAAATCAAGCTGTATCCTTTAAAAACTTTGGTTATACAATCTTTTAAAGCTCAATATGTATTTGTATTTACATATTTTAATATATTTTGGTTTATTGTATAAGTGTTTTGTTTGCAAGTATATTTATTCATTATTTGGTCACCATTTATTTTATGTACCAATATTCTTATAGTGACAGTTTTCTTGGAACTGGAATTATTGATAACTGTAGTCTATTATGTGCGTTCTGGGAATTAAACATGGGTTCTCTACAAGAGTAGCAAATGCTTGTGATTGCTGAGCCATCTCTCCAGCCTTTTAATTAATTAATTTATATTTTATAAATTGATAATTGATCAGATGCTGGCAGAACCTCTGAGGAAACAGTCACACCAGGTTCCTGTCAGCCAGTGCCTCTTGGCAACAGCAACAGTTTCAGGATTTGGTGTTTGCAGACAGGATAGAACCCCAGGTGGGGCAGTTACCAGATGACCCTTCCTTCAGTCTCTGCTCCATTTTTGTAAATACAGATGTTCACAGCCAACCATTAGACTGAGCTCAGGGACTACAGTGTCCAAGCTAGCAAAAGGACTAGATGAGCAGAGAGGGATTTCAACCCCATAGGAAGAACTATGTTGGCTGGCCGAACTAACCAGTGCTCCCAGAGACTAGACCACCAACCAATATATGTACAGGGAGGGATCCCTGGCTCTAGATACTTATATAGCAGAGGATGGCCTTGTCTGACATCAATGGAGGGGAGGCCCTTGGTCTTTTGGAGATTTGATAGCCGAGCATAGGGAAATGCTAGAGCTGTGGGGCAGGAGTGGGTGGGTAAGAAAGGGAGCAGCCTCATAGAGGCAAAGGGAAGGGAGAGAGGGCAGATGGAATTGGGGTAGTTGTGGAGGTGTAACCGGAGAAGGGGATATCATTTGAGATCTAAAAGAATGGAATGAATAATAAAACAAAATTAAAAATGATCATATCCTTCTCTCTCTGAAATCTGTTCATATCCTTGTCTCGTCCCTACCCATCCAAATGTAAGTTATTCTCTAAAATCAAACAAACTAAATAAAAATACAACAAAATTCCCAAATCATGGATATCCAAATACAACAATACCCAAAAAGAAACAAAATCAAAATAGCTCCTATCAAACTGTACCAAAATAATAGCACATGCACACCTCACACACAGACTATGAAGCTCATTATTTGGTAGTCAACTACTACTGAAGCAGGACCTGTCCTGCAGTCACTGATACAATCAGTGTCACGTTTTTGGAGAAATCAGAATCTTGTTTCCCTAGAGGTATAAAGACAATTCAATTGTTAATCTTTATATTACTGGCTATGTATATGTTAATTCACTCATTCATTCATTCATTCGTTTACTTTTTAAAATATAACAAATTAAAATGCAGTGAGATACAATAAAAGTTATCACATCAATTGTGGGCAAGACAAATCAACGGAAGAAAAAAAACAAGTAAGAGAATGCACAAGCATCAGACTGCTCCTCTGCTACCTTAGGAATCTTACAAAAACACTGAACTGGAAGTCAGATTATAAATGCAGAGGACCTGGTGCAGACCCATGCAGGCCCTATGAATGCTGCTTCTGTCTCTGTGAGTTCAAATGGACTTTTTTCATGAGTTAGAGAACCTTATTTTCCTGGTGTACTCCCACCACTCTGGCTATTGTATTCCTTCTACTTCCTTTTCTGAGTGTTTTTCCTGAGCTCTGAGGAGATTAATTTAAAATATATAAATGTAAAAAGTATTTTAAATAATAAAAATTTCATTAATTAATTTAAAAGGATTCAGGAGTCAGGTTAAAATTTTGAGTAATTTTGGATAGCATTGTAAGAGTCAATACTACTGAATGCTACCTCCAAAATTGACAAAGACTTCAGGGATGGCTGATAAATTCTCATTTTTTAGCCAGACATGGTGGCGCACACCTTTAATCCCAGCACTCCGGAGGCAGAGGTAGGCGGATTTCTGAATTCAAGGCCAGCCTGGTCTACAAAGGGAATTCCAGGACAGCCAAGGCTATAAGGAGAAACTCTGTCTTGAAAAACAAACAAACAAACAAAATCTCATTTTTGCCTTCCTCCAAATAGTCTATATAAACAATATGTTTATTTAAGTTTATCCTGTCCCAATCTAGAGTTATCTAAGAAGAGATAAGAAGAGAGTCTCTATGAGGGATTATCTACAGTGGGCTGACATGTAGGCTGTGGGAAATTAGTTATTTCATCAATGTGGGAAGACCCAGCACACTGTGGGAATTACCAATCCCTAAGTGTGTGTGTGGGGGGGGGGGGCAGGGGCGGGGGGGGTGCTGTAGGAAAGCAGGATACAGAACTGATCATAAATGAGCATATGTGCACTTATATCATTCTATTATTTAATGAGGGTCAGAAGTCTCAAACTTCAACTGTTGTGACTTCCTCTCAATAATAGACTGTAACCTGGAACTGTGAACTAAAATAATCCCTTTCTCTTTTAAAAAAAATTATAGCAATATGTCATCTTAAATAGACACTATGAACTTGTGACAATTTTAAGGTTGTTATACTGCGTACACAGTGGGTAGGAAGAAACACAAGAGCAGAAATGGAGACACACATCACACTATTGTGATATAACTTCTCACTTTGTAAAGTATTAGCTCTTGTTTTTGTTTGTTTGTTTGTTTGTTTGTTTTTAAGTCACCTAGAACATGGGGCATATTTTAAGTGACAATTAAACTGAACTTAAACTCTCCATCATTCAAATGCCCATGAGATTTCCAGAATATAAAGAAAGTTCTGACTTTCCTAAATGTAGTCTTTGTGAAAATGCATAGAAACTATTTCTTTTGTCTCTGAACGTCTTTATCATGTTACTGTTTCCACTTTCATACTATACTGAGGCTTTACTGTGAAGGTGTAATACAATTACAGTGTATCCCATTAGAAGTTATTCAGCCCAATGGATGGCTGTGACCATCCACTTATGTATTTGTCTGGCACTGGCAGAGCCTCTCAGGAGACAGCTTTATCAGGCTCCTGCCAGCAAGCACTTGTTGGCATTGACAACAGTGTCTGGGTTTGGTGATTGTATATGGGATGGAAGTGGGAGTGAATGGTTTGGTGAGAAGTGGGGAGGGGAAAAATGAATAGAGGGAGGGTGTTTTTCAGAGGGGAAACCAGGAAAGTGTAAACATTTGGCATGCAAATAAAGAATATATCCAATTTTTTTTAATACAGATTTTGCTACCACAAAGAGTAAATTTCACAAGCTCTTTTTCAAACAAGCAAACAAACAAACAAACAAACAAACAAACAGAATAAGGCCATGTATTGGTGGCAATGCTTATTGACAATTTAAAACCGTGTTCAGTTTTTTAAAATGCATTATAATTAAGAACAAAGTTTGAAAAGATAGAAATATAAACAATTATGACAACATACAACTTTAATCCCAGATCCAGATCTCAGAGACAGGAAAGGCAGGTAGGTCTCTGTATGTTGGAGGCCAGCAGGGTCTACATAGAAAATTCTAGGGCAGGAAGGACTACACAGGGAGACAAGATCTTTAAAAAAAGAAAGAAGAAGAAGCTACTCAGTATTTCATTTCTAAATTAAAACTGTAAAAGAAGTTTGAGAAGTTATATTTCATCAAATGCTAAAAGTATACAACAATTAAGGAAATAAATACAAGGAGATGATAGTGGGTTGATCTGCATTCTGCATTCTTCAACATGCTGACTGCTAGGTGAGCCAGCACCATTTACTGACAATGCTGTTTTTTTTCCACTAGATAGCTTTAGCTTCTTTCTCAAAGATCAAGTGCCCAGAGGTGTGTGGATTCATTTCTGGGTCTCCATTTATCTTCCTGTCTGTCTCTGTACCAATACCATACAGTTTTTTTATCACTATTGCTTTGTAATAAAAGTTGAGTTAAGGGATGGTGATTCTCCCAGAAGCTCCATTATTTTTTGAGATCAGGTTTTGCTATCCTAAGTTTTTTGTTATTCCAGATGAATTTGCAAATTGCTCTTTCTAACTCTATGAAGAATTGTGTTGGAATTTTGATGGGGATTGCATTGAATCTGTATATTGCTTTTGGCAGGATGGCCATTTTTACTATATTATTCCTACCACTCCATGAGCATGGAAGATCTTTCCATCTTCTGAGATCTTCTTTGACTGATTTCTTCAGAGACTTGAAATTCTTTTCATACATATCTTTCACTTGCTTAGTTAGAGTCACACCAAGGTACTTATATTATTTGTGACTATTGTGAAGGGTGTCATTTCCCTAATTTCTTTCTCAGCCTGTTTATACTTTGAGTAGAGGAAAAACATTGATTTGTTCTAACTAATTTTATATCCAGCCACTTTACTAATTTTTTTTCATCAGGTTTAGTTGTTCTCTGGTAGAATTATTTGAGTCACTTAAGTAAACTATCATATCATCTGCCAATAGTGATATTTTGACTTATTCTATTCCAATTTGTATCCCCTTGACCTCCTTTTGTTGTCTAATGCTTTAGCTAGAACTTCAAGTACTATGTTGGATGGATGGATAGATAGATAGATAGATAGATAGATAGATAGATAGATAGATAGATAGATAGATAGATAGATAGATGATAGATAGATGATAGATAGATGATAGATAGATAGATAGATAGATAGATAGATAGATAGATAGATAGATAGATAGATAGATAGATTAGATAATCCCCGACTTTAGTGCAATTGCTTTAAATTTCTTTCCATTTAGTTTGATGTTTGCTACTGGTTTGCTATATATTGCTTTTACTATATTTAGGTATGGGTCTTGACTTTCTGATCTCTCCAATACTTTTATCATGAACATTTGTTGAATTTCATAAAATGCTTTCTCAGTGTCCCCCCCCCCTTTGGGTTTGTTTATATAGTGGATTACATTGATGGATTTCCATATATTGAACCATACCTACATCCCTGAGATGAAGTCTACTTGATCATGATGTATGATTGTTTTGTTGGGTTCTTGGATTCAGTAAGTGAAAATTTTATTGAGTATTTTTTTTGCATTGATATTCATAAAGGAAATTTTAATTCTCTTTTTTAGTTGAGTCATTGTTTGGCTAGACTATAAGTATAATTGTGGCTTCATAGAATGAATTGGGTAGTGTTTCTTCTGTTTCTATTTTGTGGAAAAGTTTGAAGAGTATTATTATTAGATCTTCTTTGAAGGTCTAATAGAATTCTGCAGTAAACCCTTCTGATCTTGGGCTTCTTTTTGTTGAGAGAATTTTAATGACTGCTTCTATTTCTTTAGGGGTTGTGAAATATTAGAATAAAATACTAATTCTCTGACTTGTTTCAAGGACCTCCACATTAAACAAGATAAACTGAAACTAGTAAAAGTGGGGAAGAGTCTCAAACACTTTGGCTCAGGGGAAATTTTCTTTAACAGAACACCAATGGTCTATGCTCTAAGACCAACAATAGACAAGTGGGACCTCATAAAATTGCACAGGTTCTTTAAGGCAAACAATACTTTCAATAGGAGAAAAAGCAGCCAACTGATTAGGAAAAGATCTTTAACAATCCTACATGTGATAGAGGGCTAATATCCAATATAGACAAAGAACTCAAGAAGTTACACTCCAGAGAATCAAATAATCTTATTAGAAATAGGATCCAGAGCTATAAAGAGAATTCTCAAGAATATTGAATGACCAAGAAACACCTAAAGAAATGTTCAACATCCTTAGTCATCAAAGTAGCAAATTAGCCCTGAGATTCCACTTCACACCAGTTAAAATGGCTAAGATCAAACCTCAGGTGACAGCTTATTTTGGTGAGGATTTGGAGAAAAAGGAACACCCTTCCATGGTTAGTAGGATTACAAGCTGGTACAACCTCTCTGGAAAGCAGTCTGTCAGTTCCTCAGAAAACTGGGCATAGTACTACCTGAGGACACAGCTATACCATTCCTGGGCATATACCCAGAAGATGTTCCAATATGTAATAAGAACACATGTCCCATTATGTTCATGACAGCCTTATTTATAGTAGCCAGAAGCGAGAAAGAACCCAGATGTCCTAGAACACAGGAATGGATACAGAAATTGTGGCTACTTTACACAATGGAGTACTACTCAGCTATTAAAAACAATGACTCTACAAAATATTTAAGCAAAGGGATGGAACTAGCAAATGTAATCTTGACTGAGGTAACCCAATCAGAAAAGAACATACATGGTAGGCACTCAATGATAAATGGGTAATAGCCCCAAAGCTCAGAATGCCCAAGATACAATTCACAAACCACCTGAACTCAAGAAAAAGGAAGACCAAAGTGTGGATGCTTCAGTCCTTCTTAGAAGGGGGAACAAAACACTCCAGGTAGGAAATACAAAGTATGGAGCACAGACTGAAGGAAAGGCCATCCAGAGACTTCCCCACCTGGGTATCCATCCCATATGTAGCCACCAAACCCAGACACTATTGAGGATGCCAAGAAGTGCTTGCCTGATATAGCTATCTCCTTAGAGGCTCTGAGCCTGACAAATACAGAAGCAGATGCTCTCAGCCAACCATTGGACTGAATGTAAGATCTCCAATGGAGTAGTTAGAGAAAGGACTGAAGGAGGTTACGAAGTTTTCAACACAATAGGAAGAACAACAATATCATCCAACCAGACTTGTCAGAGTTCCCAGTGACTAAACCACCAAGCAAAGAGTACACATGGAGGGACCCATGGCTCCATTTGCATATGTAGCTGAGGATTCTCTTGATGGCCATCAATGGGAGGAGAGGCCCTTGGCTTGATGTCCAGTGTAGGGGAATGGAAGGGCAGGGAAGCAGAAGTGGATGGGTGGCTGGGGGAACACCCTCATAGATATGGGGTGGGAGATGTAATAAGGGATATTCAGAGAGGAAACCAGGAAAATAAATAGCATCTGAAATGTAAATAAAATATTCAATAAAAGAAAAGAAAAACAGAAAAAAAAATAAATCTATTAATCAGTTATCAAGTTAAATATGTAATCAATAAGTGTAGGCTAACATCTGGCTGGTAATTTGTTGTTAATAATATAATCAAGATAAACTAATTCTAGATTTTTCCCTATCAAAGTCGACATCATTACACATGCATAAATTTTATTGTCATAAGTATAGCCAATATAAAAAAAAAGAAAGCAATTGAAAGTCACCCTGGGAAATAGTAAACATATTGTGGCAGGGAAATATTGATACTACTGTGCATACATGTTAATTTGCAAAATATTAATAATTTATGTTTCTGTTTTGATAGCCTTGGTTGAGAAGATTATTATAGTATTAGATATATTTATTTTGAGATATATTTTTGAAATATTTTCTTCAATATATTGTGAGATATTTAAATTTCATAATCTAATCTTCTTTTATATAAAGCAATGCTCAGTACTCATCATTAAGTGTTCTGTGAATCTAATACACCGATATAGAAGCAAAGTTACTGCAGGAGTGGAAGCAAATACCTTCTCCATTGCTATATACAAATGAACTAACATTACCCGTGACCATAGAATTCTGAATGATTCACAGTTATTTCATTGAACCTTAACTGTATACAGTCAATTAGGGAAAAAATTTTTCCAGATTGTCTGTTTCTTCTGACATATTCTTACTTATATCTATTTCAAATCAGTCAGAAAATTGTCTCATTCTTTCTGGCAGCAGGGACAACATGTTACCCAGTGAAGAAATGAGCTCTAGTTTTCTTTTCTTTTCTTTTCTTTTCTTTTCTTTTCTTTTCTTTTCTTTTCTTTTCTTTTCTTTTCTTTTCTCTTCTCTTCTCTTCTCTTGTCTCTTCTCTTCTCTTCTCTTCTCTCCTTTCCTCTCCTTTCCTTTCCTTTCCTTTCCTTTCCTTTTCTTTTGTTTTCTTTCTTTTTTTATTCCAACCCAAGAATCAAAGTTCATTATATAATGCTGTCATTTCAGTAGAATAGAAAACTTAGCACAAAGAGAGAGGGTAGTCTGGTAAGTAACAGGTTAGGAGGCCACAGAAGGAAGTTAGATTGACACAATGTCTCTGCTGTAATAGTGGGAAACATTTGCTAACTGCTTTTTAGTCTACATTCTTCTCTAATTTACTGCAATTATTAAAGGTGAATGTTGCAGAGACTCATTATTTTCCAAAGTTAAGTAAATATTTAAGAGCTCTTGTTAAAGAAAGAGAAGTCATATAGACCACATTGAGACATTACTCTAAAAGTAATTATGAAGGCATTAAAGATTAGAGGCACTTACCTCAGTCTTACTGTTAATTACTAGGTCTAGTGACAACTGAAAATAAAGACTGCAGTACTGCTTGTAGTAGAATACTGTCCTTAATATACTTTAGCATCTTGTTCCGAGAAATGGAAAAATTTACCCCTATCACAAACATCTCTCATATTTAGGTGGATGTTGGAATATTTTTGTCCACTAGATTACATGGATGTTGTCATAGACCCCCAAGCAAATGATGACAAGAAACGATGTAAGGAAGGCTCAAACAGTTGAATTTTATTTCACTTAAAGATTTTAAGATAGTGAAAAAACAAAGCTGTATCATGAAAACCAAGAGAATGCCTCTAGAGTGCCTTAGTTAAAGACGGTTAACATGAGAGCTGCACTGGAACTGATAATAACATCCTCTGTGATGGGTTAGGGAATATATAACTCATTTATTTTCTTTGCACCTTTGGGTTGGTTGGTGCATGTATTTTCATTTGCTGTTTAGGTTGCTTATCACACATTGCAGAGGAACTATATAATTGATGAAGAAAGCAGATTGGTTATTGCTTTGTATTAGGTCCTCAGAAGAAAATTTTTTCACAGTTTTTTTTTTTTTTTAACCCAAATATCACAGACCTGGATCCCCTTTGTTGTCTTGGCCTCTGCCAATAAAATCTGAAAGAAAAGAATATTGAGTATTACCCCAAGATATATTATTTGTGGCTATTGTGAAGGGAGTTGTTTCCGTAATTTCTTTCTCAGCCTGTTTATCCTTTGTATAAAGGAAGCCAACTGACTTATTAGAGTTAATTTTATATCGGGCCACTTTGCTGAAGTTGTTTATCAGCTGAAGTAGATCTCTAGTAGAATTTTTGGGGTTGCTTATGTAAACTATCATTTCATCTGCAAACAGAGATACCTTTATTTCTTCTTTACCGATTTTTATCCCCTTGATCTCTATTTGTTGTCTTATTGTTCTAATTACCACTTCAAATATTGTGTTGAATAGATACAGGGAGTGTGCGTCCCTGTCCCCAATTTCAGTGGGATTGCTTCAAGTATGTATTCATTTAAATTGATATTGCTGTTGCTTTGCAGTAAATGGCTTTTATTTTGTTTATGTATGGGCATTTAATTCCTGATCTCTCCAATACTCTTAACATGAAGTGGTGTTGTATTTTGTCAAGTTCTTTTTCTGCATCTAAAGAGATGATCATGTGATATTTTTTAGTTTGTTTATTATGAATTACATTAATGGATTTTCATATATCAAACCAACCTTTCATCCCTGGGATGAAGCTTACTTGATCGAGGTGAATAATGGTTTTGATGTGTTCTTGGGTTCAGCTTGCAAGAATGTTATTGAGTATTTTTGCATTGATATTCATAAGCGAGATTGGTCTGAAATTCTTTTTTTTTTTTTTTTTTTTTTTGCTTGGGTCCTTGTGTGGTTTAGGTATCAGAGTAATTGTGGCTTTATAGAACGAGTTAGGTAGTATTCCTTCTGTTTCTATTTTATGGAATATTTTGAGGACAATTGGTATCAGGTCTTCTTTAAAGGTCTGGTAGAATTCTGCACTAAATCCATCTGGCCCTGAGTTTTTTGTGTTGTTGTTGTTGTTGTTTTGTTTTGTATGTTTTGTTTTTTCTGGTTGGGAGAACTTTAATGACTTCTATTTCCTTGTGTGATATGGGTCTGTTTAGATACTTTACCTGGTCTTGATTTAACTTTGGTATGTGGCATCTGTCTAGAAAGCCATCCACTTCATCTACATTTTCCAGTTTGTTGAGTATAGGCTTTTATAGTAGGATCTGACTTTTTTTTTTAATTTACTCTGTTTCTCTTGTTATCTCTCCCTTTTAAGTTCTGATTTTATTAATTTGGATACTGCCACTTGGCCTTTTAGTTAGTTTGACTAAGGGCTTATCTATCTTGTTGATTCTATCAAAGAACCAGCTTTTTTGTTTTGCTGATTCTTTGTATTATTCTCTTTGCTTCTATATGGTTGATTTTGGCCCTGAGTTTGACTATTTCCTTCCTTCTACTTCTCTTGGGGGAGTTTGCTTCTTTTTGTTCTGGAGCTCTTAGGTATGCTGTTAAGTTGTTGGTGTAAGATCTCTCCAGTTTCCTTACCAGGGCACTTAGTGCTATGAACTTTCCTTTTAGCACTGCTTTCATTGTGTCCCCTAAGTTTGGGTATGATGTGTCAACATTTTTATTAAATTCCAGGAAGTCTTTATTTTTTTTTTTCTTCCTTGACCAAGTTATCATTGAGTCAAGACTTGTTCAGTTTCCACATATATGTGGTATTTCTGTAGTTTATGTTGTTATTAAAGACCAGCCTTAAGCCACGGGGATCTAATAAGATCGTGATATTATTTCAATCTTCTTGTATTGGTTGAGGGTTGTTTTGTTTCCAATTGTATTGTGGATTTTGGAGAAGGTACTGTGAGTTATTGAGAAGAAGGTGTATTCTTTTGTTTTAAGGTAAAATGTTCTGTAGGTAAGTGTTAAATCCAGTGTTAAATCCATTTGGTTCATAACCTCTCTTAAGTTTCACTGTATTTCTGTTTAGTTTGTTTCAATGACCTGTCCATTGGTGAGAGTGGGGTGTTAAAATCTCCCACTATTATTGTGTGGGGTTCAATGTGTGCTTTGAGCTTTAGTAAAGTTTCTTTCATGAACTTGGGTGCTCTTGCATTTGGGGCATAGATGCTCAGAATTTACACTTTCTTTTGGTGTATTTCCCCTTGATGAATATGAAATATCCTTCTTCATCACGCTTTATAACTTTTTGTTGAAAGACTATTTTACTGTATATTAAGATGGCAACTCCTGCCACCCCCCGCCCCCAGGATCATTTGCTTGGAAGACCTCTTTCCATCCATTTACTTTGATATAGTGTCTGTCTTTGTAATGGCATTATGTTTCTTATATTCAGAAAAATGTATGTAATTTTTACTATAAGGTATATAATATTTACATTTGTATTTTAGATAATCCCAAGTAACATCTAATTTTGGGGGAGTCTTACTATGAGGACATATTAACAGACAAGGCTTTGGGATGATTAGAATAAAAAATACAGTTTAAAGAGTTTCTGGAGATATTAATAAGAAATAAAGAAAAGAAAATCTAAAATAATTTTGACTTGTCCAAAGTTGAAAAGAGTTATCATGTGTTATTTAATTCATTAGCCAAAGCTTCTTAAACATTTAGCAAAAGAGATGAGCCAGCAGTAAGATCTCTATGGCAATGAAGAAACTGACACCTTGTGCTTTTGTTTTATCAGGATAAGCCTATATTTCTTCCATAGCAATACCAATAGGAATAAGCATATGTGTCATATCCCATACTTCAGGATAGAGATCATTTTTAAAAATTTTGCCAAGTTCAGCATGAGAGGATATAACGTTCATATTCTGTTCTTTATATAATGAAGATCTTAGTTTTATTAGATGCAAAACATTGAGAGAAGAGATAATCCTCAATTATCTTGGATTATTTGTATGTATGTATGTATGTATGTATGTATGTATGTATGTATGTATGCATGTATGTGTGTGGAGGGGTCTGTGTGTGTTTGTATGTGTGTGTATGAGAGAGAGACAGAGAGGCCAGCTACCAAAATTTCATCTAATAGTAAGTGAATTACCATTCACATTATGAAAATGTTTTATTTTCACAATAAAAAGAATGTTACAAAAATTTAGAAAGCAAAAGCTCTCAATGTGCAAAAGTGACTTTCTTTATTTAAATATTGTTTAACTCTAAACTGTGCTATATACACCAGAATCATCATATTTCTCCTTGTCTTCTTAATTTAATAATCTAAACAGTTTTGTCTAATCTTAAAAGGTTGTGTGTATTCTATAACACTTGTATGTATATTACTTGTTTGTTATAAGGACAAATTATCTGTTTAAAACAACATAAGGAAGGAAGGTTTATTTTACAATATAGTTCCAGGGTATCATGTGTTACAGAAAGCTGGCTAGAGACAGGGGAAGGAGTTGGTTACAATGAATTTTCTATCAGTAAACAAAGAGTGCTAAGTCCTAGTTTAGAACTCAGGATAATTTCTCCTTATCATTCTTAAACCCTTTTCCTAAGAATGTTTTTATAGCCATTCTTCATGTCTCAATTAACTTAATCTATACAAACCCTTAGAGCTATGCTTTGGGGTTAACCTAACCTAAATAATTATATTGGAGTTGATTTCTGACAATCTGTCAATCAAATTAAGCATAAGTGCACCAGTTCCATCCTCTACCACACTGATATCAAGTGCATCACTTTTAAGCTATGAACTTCCTCACATAGTCCCCACATTTTCATTGCCTTGACCCACTCCAAAATATATTCACTCTAACATCAAATAACCCCTTAGTCTTTACCAGTCCTAGTATAATTTTAAAGCAAGAATCCAACTTCATTCTGAATCTCAAGGCAATTTCTTCATTGTGAGCTCATAAAATTAAAATTTTACATATTTCCAAGAAATAATGGTACAAAGTAAATATTTCCATTATAAAAATAAAGAACTACCCACAAGGGTCTTCCCTGCTTGCTGAGTCCTATGGGACATTCTGAGCTGCCCTGAGTGTGTTATATCCCTGCTAGACCTCCATTATCCCACCACATCTATGAGCACCTACATCAGACCTGCACATCTGGAAGCATACAAGCCAAGTATATCCATCAGAGGCCTGCCACACTAGGATCACTGTGGTTAGGGCCCCTTTTGTTACTCACTACAGCAGGAACATGCAGAGACTAAAGCAATACAAATGGCTAAAGGCTATCAAAGAACAAAATCAGTCAAACTCAGGGAAAGATGACTCCTTCAGAGAGAGTATAACTACCCTTCTATAGAAAATCCTGATATTCTAACACAAATGAAGTACAAGATAATGACCTAACACAACTGAAGAACAAGATAGTAACCTTAAATCCAATATTATAAAGATCATAGAGGTCTTTAAAGAGGACATGAAGAAAGGGGAAAAAAGTAAGCAGGTGAATAAATAAATAAGTAAGTAAGTAAATAAATAAATCTGTTTAAGACCTGAAAATGGAAATAGAAACCAAAACCATAAAGAAAACACAAACTGAGGAAATCCTGGAGATGGAAAACTGAGGGAAGAGAACAGAAACAACAGATGGAAGCATCACCTACAGAATACAAGAGATGGAAGAGAGTATTTCAGGTGTATAATAAATATCAAAGTATCCATAATTACTTAATATAATATAATAATTAATGTTAATATAATCTATTAATAAACAAAGAAGATTAAACTCCAATAAAAGATATCATAGAAAAAAATTGATATATCAATTGAAGAAAATGTGAAATCTACAAAATTCATGACACAAAACATCCAGGAAATCTAGGCTATATCATGAAAAAAACTAACCTAAGTATAATAACAATAGAAGAAGATGGAGGGTCTCAGATTCAAAGGCCAGAAAATATTTTTAAGATAATAATAGAAGTAAATTTCCCCAACCTAAGTAAAGAGATGTCTGTAAGCATATGAGAACCTTAGAGAAGCAATGAGATAGGACCAGAAAAGAAAATCATCCTGACACATAATAATTAAAACACAAAACCTACAGAACAAGGAAAGAATATTAAAACCTGCAAGGGAAAAGATCCATGAGATACAAAGGCAAACCTATCAGAAGGACACCCAACTTCTCAAGAGAGACTGTAAAAGCTGGGAAGTCTTGGACCTCTTAAAAAACAAACAAACAAACAAACAAACAAACAGATGCTAACCTATATACCAACTACTATATCCAGCAAATTTATACCATAGGGGAAAAATGAGATATTTCAAGAGAAACTAAATTCAAACAATATCTATTCATAAATCCAGCTATATAGATAATACTAGAAGGAAAACTCCTTCTCAAGGAGGATAATTATAACCAACAAAAGGCAGATATTATGTAATTCCATTCCATAACAAGGGAAAAATACACAAACCATACACATACACACACACACACACACACACACACACACACACGCACACGCACACACACACACACACACACACACACACACACACACACACTAAAACCACCAACATCAAAATATCAGGAAATAGCAATCATTAGTCATTAATATCTATCAACATCGATGGATACTATTCCCCAATAAAAAGACACAGGCTAAGAGAATGGATGCAGACTTTATATGCCCCAATACAGGGGAACGCCAGGGCCAAGGGGTGGGAGAAGGTGGGTAGGGGAGCAGGGCTGGGAGCGGGGAGGATATAGGGAACTTTCTGGATAACACTTGAAATGTAAATGAAGAAAATATCTAATAAAAGTTGAAAAAAAAAGATGAAAAAAAAAAAAAATAGGATTGATCATTCTATCATTCTGCTGCATGCAAGAAACACACCTCCTGCCAGAAGACATAAAGGAGAAGCTAAAAATAAATGATAATAAAATAAAAAGGACCATGTTTGCCACTTGAAATACAATTATATAATTTGAAACCAACCAAAAAAGAAGAAGAAGAAGAAGAAGAAGAAGAAGAAGAAGAAGAAGAAGAAGAAGAAGAAGAAGAAGAAGAAGAAGAAGAAGAAGGTGGTGATCTTCCTGAGATGGTTTCTTCATTGACTGTCAAAATTAATAATGCAATTGCTTCTTTAGGCAAGACTGAAAATAAATTAATTTTAGGAAAGATTCCCGATTTTAATATTTTTTCCCTGTTCTTATTAAAAATATGTACCCATCACTAGGTATTAACTAACCCCTTTGAACAGATATCAGAAAAGCAATAAAGATGTACTATCTTGTAGTGATTCCATATACACAAAGATAATTTCTTAATTATTAATGTTGATCCTACAAGAATTCCTAAAATTATAGTAGGAATTATAAAGTCCTATTATAATTTCATGATAGGACTGCTATTAAATTCTCTCTGATAATTAAAACTGCAATGTGAACTCTACTAGTCTTCAAGTTCTAGGAGTTAATTGCTTCTGAGATTGCAAATTGGCATCTACAACTTAAAGCACATTCTTAGAGTTTGTAAAACAATTAACCAAAGATCCTAAAAAAGGGAACAAAAGGATTTACTACAGGTGTAAGGACAGAAGATAAAGTATTGACTGTATTAATCTATGCCAAACTTCACTAATAACTTAGTCACAAAACTTTGGTTTTTAACTTTCTATGAATCTGTTGAGTTTGTGATAGATGAGTGTTTAGCCAGATAATTACTCTGTGTACATAATTACATAATGTATATGCATGCAAACTTTCTCTGTTGTAAATTTCTTATTCAACTTATGATTTGAATTTATAAGCAAACGTGTGGTGACTGTTTGACCATGTAATCATGTATCCTGAAAGATGATAAGTGCTGAGGGCAATAAGAGAGGGGGAAGTTTTAAGCAGAACTAAAGAAGAAACATTAAGACAGAAGAACATTTTTTGAGAAGAACTTTCTTAGAAATCTTTTAGAGATAACTTAGAAGTAACAGCCTTGGGAGAAAAATAATCAGGAGAAAAGGTATTAGGAGTGAAGGTTTTGGGAGCAGCGCAAAGAGGAATAAAGAATTATATCAGAACAGGAGGAAAGAGTAAGACTAAGAGAAGAACCTTTTAGAAAGAACTTTTTAGAGAACTTTTATAGAAACTTTTTGGAGAAATGAAGAACTTAGAAATAAAGCCTAAAATCACTTTAGAAAGTATCCCTCTTTTCTTGCTGTGACTTCAACTATCAGGCTGGAAGTTGTAGGTGGGCAGTTCCTGAAGAGAACACAGGCAGCTTTACTTAACCTCCTGCTGTTTTATTATGGGGTGCTAAACACTATGGAGTGCAGTTTCTGGCCTCAAAGGAACTCAGGCAGGTCAGCTACAATAGCAAAGTGACTTAGGCTTCAGATAAGTAAACATTTTATTATTAAACAGCAACCCTAACTGTATCACCTCTGCCTATTCTATTCCTTATTGGGTTACCTTCAAGAGAGAACAAAGAAAGAACAGCAGAGGCTTGGCCCCAAGCCACCTCAGCAGTAAAAATAGACATTACCTCAGAGTAAAGCTTGGAACAAGTGTTCCAAGCAAATGGACCCAAGAAGCACGGTGGAATGATCGTTCTGATATACAATAAAATAGACTTTCAAACAAAATTAATCATAAAAGAAAAGGAAGAACACTTCATACTCATCAAAGGAAAAATCTACCAAGATGACATCTTAATTATAAACATCTATGTTCCAAACATAGCAGCATCCACATTTGTAAAAGAAACATTGCTAAAGCATACATTAATAGTGAGGGACTTCAACATTTTGCCAAATTAACAGATCATTTGGGGAAAATCCAAACAGACAAATAATGAAACTAAAAAGCATTATGATGTAAAGGGACCTAACAGACATCTACAGAATATTTCACCCAATTACAGAACATACCTTCTTCTCTGAACCCCATGATTCCTTCTAAATTGAACATATACATGGTCACAAAGCAAGCCTCAACAGAAACAAGAAAATTGAAATAGCACCTTGTATATTATAGACTCGCCAGCCTCTGAAAATCTCATCTGAAACTATAAGTGAAGGAATTAGTACTGGTAAAGGACCCCCCAAACCAAATTCTCATCACAAAGATCATTTTCTTCAGAGATACAAAAGGCAGGGAATATGAGTTAAAACAGAAGATTGAGCAGAACAGAGAAGATGAGGGGAACTCTAGAGAAATGGAAGGGATATTTGTCCTGGGGAAGGTGGTTAGCAATGGAAGAGGGACAAAAGACTGCCTCAGGAGAGACTGGAAACAGACATGACCTATAGGAATATGGCAGTTTATAGAAGTAAAGGACTGTGATGGTTTGTATATGCTTGGGCCAGGGAGTGGCACTATTTGGTGTGGCCCTTTTGGAGAAGATGTGTCACTGTGGGTGTGGGCTATCATTCTACCTGCCTAAAAACCAGTATTCTGCTATCAGCCTTCATATGTAGAACTCTCAGTTCCTTCTTCACCATGCCTGCCTGGACTCTGGCATGCTCCTGCCTTGAGGGAACCCCTGGACCTGTAAGCCAGCCCCAATGAAATGTTTTGACTATAAGAGTTGCCTTGGTCATGGTGTCTATTCACAGCAGTAAAACCCTGACTAAGACAAGTGGGGACACCCATGTTAGGATGAGTTGTTTAATTTTAATTGGGCTTGTTAATTAGGTGAACCAAAGGGGGCTTTTTATTGCCAGACTTCAATTCTTTGATAGCTGGACCATGGTAGTCAGCCTCAGGAGGCAGGAATAGCCAAATAATGGAATACACTTTGGTGTCTAGCTTCAGGAATGTAATCTGTTTTAACAAGAAACAGAGGGAATAGGGGAGAAGAGTGAGGCCTGTTAGAGCTCTGTTTACCATGCTTAGGCTAGCTAGAGTCCTTTAAAAAAGATGCTGAACAATTTTAGAGAATACTTTGGACCATAAACTGTGGAAGTGATGAAAGGAACAGGCTATGAATATACTGGGACTGCAAAAGGTACGTGGAACTGAGACTGGTTTTGGTAAAGAGTTAAACAGGACAGAGAAAGATTATGGGGCATTCTGCAAGATGCCCTTGCAGAAAGAGCATATGCAGCTGGAAGAATTCCAGAAACCTGCCTAAAGTCAGCTCCAGATGCTGAGGATATACCAGTACCAAGGACCACTGCTTGGAGTGCTACATCCACTCCAGTAGCAACCCACGTGACAGGCTGAAAAGTCTAGGCACGGTCCCAGGGCAAAAAGCTCATGGAAACTTAGTCTCCTGGAATTGTGGCATCCTGTAGAAAGAATTCTCCAACGTCTTTGCTTTAGTTGGTAAACAGGTCTGTGTGCTTTCCCCTAATATTGCTTCATTATAAGTGCTTCTAAGGATTCATATTTTAACATGTAGCCAAGTTAGATTCTAGGCAGTCCTTGATCCAACCTTGAGCATGAATAGCTAAGTCACTGCCCTACAAAGGAATTCAGCACTATCTAGGAATAAGGAAGTTTGCAGTTTGAGGAGGAAGCAGACTTGATACTTAGAACTATAGCTAACTTGGTTACACCCAGATACAAGTATTTACAATTGTTTAAGGGGAATGTGGACTATACAATAGTCTACAATAGGAACTATGGCTTCTAAGATTAAGTGGACCTTAGGTGGAGCTGGTTTTGATCCCAGTTGTTTGACATTATCCCAGTTGGTTCCTGCCAGTCCTTTCTGTGTCTGCATTCCTTTGTTTTAAGAATCTAGTAACCTCTAGTAACCTCATTGTATCCTGCCAGTGTGTCACCTAACTTTCCTATGTATAAAAAGTCTGATGCTCAATGTGACACATTACATTCAGATTCTACACAACCTCTCCTGTGGTCTCTGTCTGTCCCCCATTCTCCGAATCTTTGCCCACTTCCAGAGAACTCAACCTATGCAGATAAGGGATCCAGAGGGTCTGTAGCATTGGAGTTACAATGTTTGACGCTAGGCAGTACCATTTTCCATTTACATTCATATCCATGACATTAGGAATGAGATTTCTAACATCCTAAAGACAGAATTTATAAAACTGAAGAGGATACACATTGCTTATTCATAAATTCCATCTGAAAATTAATATAGCTAACTGATAAAATCTGCTTATTAAATAAATGGTAATATCTTTCTCTTAGAATTCACTATTATTAATGAGAACTAAAAACAGACAGTAATTTAAATAATTTTAGAAAATGCATGACTGAAGTAGATACACACATGTACCTATACAAAATTAGAAATATACCTTGGGGAATTTAACCATACTGTCCTAAACTTAAACTCTAAATCAAGACACTTTACAAAGAAAGGAACAGGTAGACAGTAAACAATATACTGTTTTGTGAGAGCATTTTTGTGGAGATATAGTGAACATATGTATTTACCCCAGAAAAAGAACTTAGGGTATATCAAAGTACAATTATACCAAAGTCTCACTTGGAGATCCATGAGTTATCACTCTGTTTCCTAAGAGGAGGAAGCTGAGGGTACCCTTACAGAAGCAGAAGTGACTCAGAAATATAGTGACTTACAAACACTGTACTTCAGGAGCTCTGTATAACTGGTGGCTGTTTCAAGAGTCTTATAGATAGTCCCTTGATGGCTTGGCAACTGGGATATGTTAAGCTTCCTGCAAAGGATCTATGTACAGCTCCTATATCCATGGGGAAGAGGCTTTTGTGAATATTGTAACTTTTAGGTTCCCCAGACATGGAAAATTTGTTTATTTTCTGAGTCTCATAAGAGTCCTTTCCCTACTGGAGAGAATGTTTCAAATCACAGGAAAATGCCATAACAATTGCACACCGTGACCTACCTAGCAATTGTTATCTTTCTCTAGGCGAAGTTTTCATAAAAATGGCTGCCTTGGAACTGAAGTCATTCCATAGGACAATAATTGCTTTGGGGTTTAATTACTGAATAAATACAGAGTATATATAATCATTAGACCTCAGTTACAATCACTGATGTTACAAACGTGGGATTTCCACAATAAAAATTTCTTTTCCTCCATTCCTTTTCTGATAGAAATGGATTTTAGCAGACTTGTTTCCTGGCACTACAGAAATCTGAATACTAATAAAGATTTTGTAGTCTTTCAATTTCTCTGATAACTTAATCCACTGACCACATAAAATTATCAGCTTCTTGACAGTGTTCCGCATGTTTCACACGTTTCACACACCTTTCACACATGTTTCACACATGCATGATAAATTGTCTCAGCATTTCTTTATCTACCAGAGAACAAAAAGCAGATGCAGCTTTGGGATGAACATTTAATAGGCAGTACCAATAGGAAGCAGGAATTATAATTCTGCACTTAAAAACTTTTTAAAAAACATAATATAATTAATCATGTTAACCAATTTAAATGAAATTCCTTATTTACTATTAATACTGGAAATAATGTATTAAAGTATTATAGATTTAACTACTTGTACTAAAATAAAAATAGAATAATGTGATAAATATAGAATATTAAAATTATCCAACAAGGCACAATTTGCAATATAATGATTATAGTGTAATGATTTTCAGGAAATTCACAAAGATAAATAATACTAACTAGTATTATAAATGATTCTTAGGAAAATAAATAGTAAATTCATATCTCCACATGTTTAGGCATATTATAAAAGCAACTAAATACCACATACTGTATAAATGACAAAACTAAGAACATAACATGAAGAAGTCATCTGGATAAGTTGAAGAAATGAATAAATCTATATGGCCCATATGATAAATGGTTTACAACCATTTTCTAAAACTCTCAGGAACCCTCACAGGCCTTTCCCTTCTGAATATTTTAGAGCTATTAGTAAACAAGACTTTCTTTCCAAATGAATAATCTAGTTAAATTAATCGTTTTTATATTCCTTATAACCCAATTATTCTGTCAAAAATTATGAATTCAAGGTACAAATGATGTACAATCAGCATCAAATCAAAAAAAAATAAATATATGTTAGAACTTAGAAAATGAATCATGAATATGGAACAATATAATTATTTTCTGCAAATATTTGGTGGTATAATAGTAAAATTTCACAGAAATTATTCTGTTTGATATTAATTGTTTTGAATTAGAAAATTAATGTTTTGTAATGCTCATAGAGAATTCTTATAGATGCAATTAAGCTATATGCTCTTACAACTGTAGCTTAATCTCATCCTCTAAGGAGGCTACCCTTGTGAAGGCACTTGATCTGGCTTTTCATAGCTGGAGTACTAGATTTGTTTATAACATTTACACAGAAAGCTTCCCAAAAGGCCTAAAGTGGTAGTGGACACACAAAAATTATCAACACTTCTAGCAAATATTAGAAGTTTCCCCAAGAGACTCAGGACAATAATGGATGCCTAGTTCAAGTCTGAAAAATTCTTACAGTAGGTATAACTTTGTTTTGTTTTGGTTTTTTTCTAGAAATCTACTAATGTATTGGTTGTACTGGATATTTCATGAATTCTTGTCTATAATTATGTGAAAACTTTTAGGAATGTAAGTACAAGAAAGCAGTTCTATGTTTATTTGAAAGAAAAGTGATAATTTTTTCATATAGCCTTGATTTCATTTCTTTGTAAATAAAAGGGATAAATTGATCATTCATATGTTATTATTCTGTAAATCATGTATAACTACTAAATTATATATATACACACATACACACATATATATGAATGACCTCATTTCTTCTATGCTAAGGATGATAAAGAAGATTGGTTCCTTTTTACATATGTAAAGCAAATAATTTATAGCCTCTTTAAAACACTTAGTCCAGTCCTTCAATTCTTCCTTTACTGAGAATAGTTTATATTACCAATAATTTACCCATCTAAATATAGTCCCTTCTAAGATATCTTGAATATGTTTAAAAAACAAATTGTAGCCCATTTTGTTTGAAATAATATTTTCAACAAAATTGTATTAAATTTATTAATGCTGTTTAATATATTTTATAAATAAAATGAGATAATTGAGCAACTGTCTATTTTCTAAATGCACTTGGAGAATATGATAGCTTAAAAATGTTGTTTATAGTTTTTAAGGTCTTGAAGTCCAATGATTAATAAGAACATAATTAATAGTGGGAAGAAATTACCACAGGTAAAATTATTATGCAAAATCCAGACTGTGAAACTCAAGTACAAGTTAAGATAATTCAATTTATTCCATAATCACATTGAAAAGACACTAAACAGTGAAATGTAGATTAAAGCAAACATTGGTACTGTAGATATAGCTCTAAACTATACTGCCTACCTGGCATTGGATTCAGTGACTAGCAAAGAACAGAATGGGTAAAGGGAAGAAAGACCATAAAAGAGAGTAGAGGAGGGCAGAAAGAGAATTAAAGGCAACATATTTCATTACAAACTGTATGCTCTTCTGTGTGTATGTGATTGCTCTCCCTGGACGTAGACCTGGCGTCCATGTAGATTACAAAAGAATTTCAAATTTCCAAGAATTGGAGTTATAGAGAGTTGTGAGCCAACATGTTGGCTTGGGCCAACAAAATCAGGTTCTCTCAAAAGTGAACAAGTCTGCTTTTTGTTGTATGTTTGTTTGTAAAGACTGAACCATCCTCTAGCCCCTGAATTTGTATTCTTATTTGTACAAAGTGTCAAAGTTATTTGAATTCAAACCCTAGTTACAAAACTACTGACTGAAACAAAACTTTCCTGATTCCATCTTAAATTATTAGTTATTACTCAATGAATTTCTCTAAAATTACTTGATCGTATATTATGTTTGTATAGCGTATCATGAAGTAGGAGTAATATCTCGAGTCCATTTATCAGTTGTCTCCAAGGGATCTCGTCGTATTATCGTGTTTTTCTATTCATAAGTCGTTTAGAATGAATACCTAGGATCTTTTTATAAAACAAATACAGAGTGTAGTAAACAGACGTCTTATTATTATATTCGTCAGTTAGGCTGCAGAGACACTTGGATGTCTTAAGGGTGAATATATTATTTTTAAAGGCAAGGAAGAGCAACTATACTTACTGACTGTGTGCAATTTCTTGGCGATTTCATCTTTTTAAAATTATGACCATTCATTTCTATGAATATGACCTCTTTAAATGTAGAGTTAAATCAGGAATAATATATAATTCAGCTTAATATATGTTTTAATAACTTTTATTATTATAATAGATGTTACCCACTTCTACGCAGAGCAGAAAAGGCCATAAAAATTCCAACTCTAGTGTTTAAATTTAGAGCAGGGACTTGGAGACTCTAATTCAGTTGTTCAGTGTCACAGCCAGAACCAGATTCCAGGTCTTAGTCCTACATTATTATTTCTCTAACACCACTCTAAATATTTCATAATTTGGTATTGTATGACCTCTTGGACCTGACTATGGCTAACAGTTTAGAAGAAAGTGAATTTTCCAAAACTACTGTGTATTAATTACTACTCCTTGTGCAATTCTGCCTAGCTTCATAAAAACACTCTTTTCAAAAAACAAAGTAGCTGTGTTTAATAAAACAGCCCTCAATATAAGGTTAAAAATCACAGATATAAGGACAATTTCAGTAGGAAATTGTGGTATTGTGAGTATTTCATGTCATTTTTGTTCTGTTTCAGTACCATTAAGGGCAGACTGGTGCTGTTAAAGATAAAACCTGTCACTGATTCCAATTATGCATTATAAAATTAAAATAATTAGAAAATATATTTTATATTACTTCAAGGCCCAGAATCATAATACAAATTGATATTTATTATTTTGTGTTTGTGATGTATGAGGTATGGATGCATCTATATACATGTGTTTATACATTTAATTCCAAAGGTGTCGTAATACACACGTGCAAGTAAGATGACAAACTCATATGTTATATTTACTTTATACCTTGTTGGTGGCAAGGACTCTTAGTTGTTTCTGTTCTGTTGCTATACTAATATATCACTCCAGTAAGTTTCCCAGAATATTTCAGTCTCTACCTCCTATCTACCAATGTAAGTCCTGGGAATCAGACATTGTGTTATACGGCTATATTTTTTGTTGTTGTTGTTTGCTTTGCTTTTTGTTGTTTTTTTATGACTTTTGTGGATTCAATCTCAGATCTTCACTCTAACTTGGAAAACCCTATTACTCATTGAACCATTTATTTTCCATAATTTAATTCTTTAAAATATTGCATTTCTTTGATATATCCAAAATTAAAAATAAACTTACATGGTATGATTAAGTCACTTCACCTTCACTTTCAATACAAAACAATACTAAATTCTCCTCTTGTACACTTCTGCACAACAAAATGGGCCTTTCTCAGTGATGCCTCAGTTACTTCTGTGGCTTCCTTAACACTTTTGTAGTCAAGTCCACTTGTCTGCCTCTAAGCTGCAATGTCCAGAATTGCTTTCCCTGTTGCCTATGACACTTTACCCTCTCATGTTCTTAATTCTATAACTTTAACTTTAAGTGAGCAATAATATACTATTAACCATTTATCTTAAACACAAAATATGAACAGTTCTTGAAGCAAAATATTGAAACAAATAGTCACCCTACTTCATAAAATTTATCAGATCTAGATATCACCCTTATTACTCTGATAAAATGACACAAAACAAGTCATGACATCACAAAAATAGACAGAGTCCCAGCAATATTCTCAAAATGATCTATTGTACATTAACCTGAAAGGTTATCATAATATGCCTTTCTTTAATAAGTAAGGTCAGTCTATAATGTCTATAACTGTTCCTTCAAAGGTTAGTGTTAGGATTTATTATTCTGAACTAATAATAAAATTTTACTAAAGTTACTGAGAAATTCATAAAAATGCACTGTACCTAATATATCAAATGATGCTCTCTATATTGGGATACAATAGTGTACAAAGTAAGCCCCTATAACCAAGTATATGAAGAAAACATTTGATAGAAAAGCACTGGATACCAACCAGTGACGGCGGCTGCCAGGGATCCCTCCCATAATCAGCCACCAAAATAAACACTATATCATATGCCAGGAAGATAATGCTGAAAGAGACCTGATATAGCTGTCTTGTGGGAGGCTATACCAGTGCCTGGTAAACACAGAAGTGGATGCTCACAGTCAGCTATTGGTTGGAACACAGGACTCCCAAGGAAGGAGCTAGAGAAAGTACCCAAGGAGCTGAAGGGGTCTTCAACCCTCTAGGTGGAAGAATAACATGAACTAACTAGTTCCCCCTGTGCTCATGTCTCTAGCTGCATATATGGAAGAAGATGGCCTAGTTGGCCATCATTGGGAGGAGAGGCCCCTTGGCCATACAGACTCTATATGCCCCAGTACTGGGGAACGCCAGGGCCATTAAGTGGGAGGGGGTGGGTAGGGGAGCAGGGCGGGGATGCGGGAGGGTAAGGGAAAATTTCTGGATAACATGTGAAATGTAAATGAAGAAAATATCTAATAAAGAGAAAAAAAAGAAAAAAAAGAAAAGCACTGGAAGAGAGTTTATGTTAGCTGGGCTGTGAGGAAAATCCTCCATGTTAAGGTGAAAATTGAACAGAGACTAGAATAAGGGAAGAATCCAGTGGCTGGGTTAACTAGGAAGTGAACAGACAGTAGAATATGATGGCAAATGTCATGGCAGAGATGGTAGGAAGCCAGCAGGATCTGAGTAGCAAGAGCTACGGAAGGAAAAACAACCAATGAAATAATAAGAGCTACGAGGATTGGAGTGAGAATGGAGGCAGGGTAGATAGTATTGTTTACAGAAGCCATTAACACTTAACATGGACATCTATTAACTACCTACTTATACTATCATAATACAAAGCTTACATGTTAGTATAATACATAAGACAGAAGACACAATCCAAAGTGAAACAATGCAATTCACTTACCTGGGTTAGACACGAGCATTGCTATCTCAAAGCAGAACAAGTATGAAGTCATGAAGTCTCTAAGCAATCATGTCTCTGAGTACTCCCTAGTAGAGCAAAAAGCGAGAGCTCTTGAAATTTTCATTGAACTTATGAGAGACTCAATGAGTCCTCTCCACACCTTGAGATCAAAGAAGCTATAAACAACTGTCTAGAGTGAAAGTTTTCAGAGGTTCAGATGCCAGAATGTTTCTCAAGCAACTACCTAGATAGAGCAGCTTTGACTCACCAATACTATTAAAAATAAGCACAATTAGATCATTTGGTTAACAAAGAAGACGTGGAGAAAATCACTCCTTTGCACTGACAGGAGTTTCTTTGTGTGTTTTGATTAAGCAGTCTTATTATTTCTAAGGAAAGTAAAGCAATGCGCTTATCAAACACATATATCAGATGTATATATATACATATATATATTAGCTATATATCTTAAATATACGTGTGTGTGTGTGTGTGTGTGTGTGTGTGAGAGAGAGAGAGAGAGAGAGAGAGAGAGAGAGAGAGAGAGTGTGTGCTTGCTTAGAAACATGCACGTGAGACTTAATCCTCAGCAAAACCATACACAAACACACACACACACACACACACACACACACACACACACACACACACACACACTGAAACACACTGTGTCCTGGTCCAAAGAAAACTGTAAGTAACACAAAATAGAATAAGGCCTAAAAACAAAGCCAAATTCTAGTCCAAAGCATTTAACTAACATGTCCTACTATCATAAAATTCTTCACTGCACTCAAGTGGTATGTGTGACAACTATTGAAATGGAATGTGGAGCTCACAGCCAAGCTGATAGAAATGGGAATAGTGGATAAGCTTCCCTTTTCTTTCCTTTTACCTGAAGAATACATTATTTAATGTATTATATTTGAAAAATCCCTTGAAAACTCAGTAATCCTAATTTGTAAGCTATCTTTATGGATTATTGCTTGTTTCTTTTACGATATATTGTCACAGGCATAAAAAACTATTATTGCCCACAAGAAAGTATAAAAAAAGCAAAACAAAGACACTTTTTCAATAAGAAAACAGGATGGGGTATTATCATGGAAGAAATGATATTTAAAATTGCCTCTCTAAGTTTTTAGATCAACAGAGTATGTCATGAGAAAATATGTTACTGAAGAATAATAAAATATACTTTATGCACTTCTCATGCATTCTAAGATCATTTGGAAATTGTTTTTTGGGCAACAATAAGTAAAAACAGAATGGTGAAACACTATTTAATCTTTAATTACAGCACAATTTCTTCACACAGCTATTAAAAATTTTAATATATTTACCATAAATTTTGGTAAAATTACATTACAAAGCCATTTATGACTTACAAATTTCTTGTAGGAAAACAAATAATGTATATATTACTACCTGGTTTGGTGGAATTTTAAGCTAATCACCAAGGTCGATCTTGTTGGGTTGGGTTTTCCTTTAAGAACAAAATTAAGAATTTAATAAAAACCCAGAAGAAATGGGGTTTCATTTGTTCCTTGTACTACATTTAGTTCATGTGAATAAAGGGTAACTGGTCTTTCATAGAATATCAAAATGAATTCATGTCATTCCTGGTACCTAGTGCCTGGTTATGTGTAGTACATTTATCCACATAAGGAAAAGTAAGTTAATAAATTTATTTATTTTGAAGAAATAAATAACAGATGTACATATTTTCAATGCCTACTTCTTAATTACTTTTAATAAACAGATTTTAATCATTACAAACAGCAAAACATTTAATAAAATTAATATTTAAATTTTCTTTTTTTAATTGTGAAGGAACTCTCTAGGAAGCAGTTGAAATCATGTTTGAATAACTACTGTGGTAAATGCAAATGCCTGCATAGTAATCTGCTAGAATGTCCATTAAAAATAACACAGTGTTAGTAGACTGAGCATTTATTTTTTTCATATTCTGTAGATTGGGCAATCCAGGAACTATTTGACCTCTTTATGTCACAGTAGCAGTTACCAAATCTTCAGATAAGACGTTTTCTTTTTTGTCATTATTATTATTAGTTAATTAATTCATTCATTTATACCTCAAATGATATCCTACTTCCCAGTTACCCCTCCACCAACCTCTCTCCACACATCTGCCCTCTCCTCCCCTTTGCCCATATGAGGGTGTCCCACCCTTTCACTGTGTCCTTATCACAATGGTTCAGTTCATACACTAGGCATGAGACACTTTGTAGTGTTTTTCTTGTTGAATATTTGCATAAATGATATGATTTAAGAGTCAAAGTCTTCTCTACTTTTACCTGAGTGGTATGTTATTTAATGTATTATATTTGAATAATCCCTTCAAAACAAAACTATTGGGAAAAATAAAATAAAGATTTCTAAATTATGTGAACCCCCAAAGGTCCAAGAAAAAGAGTGAACAGTGAGGATTACTAAGATAATGTAAAATATTATTAGTTGCTATTATTAAAATCTGCTATAACATACAAATACAAAACAATAATATAGAGAGATAAAATTCAACTGTTGTGGATAATAAATAGAATTTTATGCCTATTAAAACAGACATTTTTTTCTTTTTTTTTTTCTTTTATTGGATATTTTCTTTACTTATATTTCAAATGTTATACCCTTTCCAGGTTTCCCCTCCAGAAACCTCCTATCCCCAGCACCTTCTCCCTGCCTCTATGAGGGTACTTCCCTACCCACCCACTCCTATTTTCCCAACCTGACATTCCCCTACACTGCATCAAACCCCTTCAGGCCCAAGGGATGGTACAGGTGTTTGACAAGGCCATCCTCTTCCATATATGTGGAATGAGCCATGGGTCCCTCCATGGCTCTTTGGATGGTGGTACAGACACCAGGATCTACAGTTGTCTGGCTGGTTGGCACTGTTACTCCTCACATGGGGCTTCAAAACCATTCAGCTCCTTCAGTTCCTTCTACAACTCTTCCATCCAGGACCTTATGCTCAGTCTATGGTTAGCTGCTAGCATCCACCTCTGCATTTATCAGGTTCTGGCAGAGCCTCTCAGGAGACAGCCATATTCTCAACTTTGGAGCAGATATCCACTTAACAGAGTGCCTACCTTGTGTTCTTTTATGACTGGGTTACTTGCTCAGTATGGTATTTTCAAGTTCCACCAATTCACCTGCAAACTTCATTAAGTCATTGTTTTTAATAGCTGAGTAGTATTCTATTGTGTAAATGTACCACATATTCTGTAGACATTCTTCTGTTGAAGAACATCTGGGTTCTTTCCAGCTTCTGGCTATTATAAATATGGCTGCTACGAACATAGTGTAGCATGTGTCCTTATTACATGTTGGAGAATTTTCTGAGTATATGCCCAGGAGTCCTGGAGTACTTTATCCATTTCTTGGAGGAACTGCCAAACTGACTTCCAGAATAGTTGTACCAGCTTGGAAGCCATTTTGGCTGGTGTGACATGGAATCTCAGAGTTGTTTTGATTTGCATTTCCCTGATGACTAAGGATTTAGAAATTTCTTTAGATGCTTCTCAGCCATTCAAGTTTTCTCAGTTGATAATTCTCTGTCTAGCTCAGTTCCCCATTTTTTTTTTTAATGAGGTTATTTGGTTCTATGGAGTCTAACTTCTTGAGTTCTTTGTATATATTGAATAGTAGCCCTCTATCGGTTGTAGGATTGGTAAAGATATTTTCCCAATCTGTTGGTTGCCATTTTGTCTTATTGACAGTGTTCTTGCCTTACTGAAGCTTTGCAATTTTATGAGGTCCCATTTGTCAACTCTTGATCTTAGAGCATAAGCAATTGATGTTCTGTTTAGGAAATTTCCCCCTGTGCCTGTATGTTTCAGGCTTTTCCCAACTTTCCCTTTTATTAGATTCATGGTATCTGGTTTTATTTGGAGATCTTTGATCCAGTTGTACTTGAGCTTTGAACAGGGAGATAAGAATGGATCAATTTGCATTCTTCTACAAGCTGACCTCCAGTTGAACAAGCTGTCATATTTCAACTGGATGGTTTTAGCTCCATTGTCAAAGATCAAATGACTGTAGGTGTATGGATTCATTTCTGGGTCTTCGATTCTATTCCACTGATTTACCTGCCTGTTCCTGTACCAATACCATGCAGTTTTTATCACTATTGCTCAGTAGTATAGCTTGAAGTCAGGGATGGTGATTCCCCCAGAAGTTCTTTAGTTCTTTTATTGTTGAGAAGAGTTTTCACTATTCTGATTTTTGTGTTTTGTTTGTTTGTTTGTTTGTTTTTGTTTGTTTGGTTGGTTGGTTGGTTGTTATTCCAAAACCATTTGAGAACTGCTCTTTTTAACTCTATGAATAATCGAATTGGAAATTGATGGGGAGTGCGTTGAATCTGCAGATAGCTTTCTGCAATACTGCCATTTTTACTATGCCAATCCATGAGCATGGGGGATCTTTACAGCTTCTGATATCTTTGATATTTTTCTTCAGAAACTTAAAGTTATTGTCATACAGATCTTTCACTCACCTGCTTAGAGTCACACCAAGGTATTTTATATCATTTTTGACGATTGTGAAGGATGTCATTTCCTTAATTTCTTTCTCTGCCTGTTTATCCTTTGAATATAGGAAAACTACTCATTTGTTAGAGTTAATTTTATATCCAGCCACATTGCTGAAGTTGTTTATCAGCTGTAGGAGTTCTCTGGTGGAATTTTGGAGGTCACTTAATTATACTATCATGTCATCTATAGTCATATTTTGAATTCTTCTTTCCAATTTGTATCCCTTTGATCTCCTTTTGTTGTCTAATTGCTCTAACTAGAATTTCAAGTACTACATTTAATAGACTGGGAAAGAGTGACCACCCTTGTCTAGTCCCTGATTTTAGTGGGATTGCTTAGAGTTTCTCTCCATTTTGTTTGATATTGGCTACTGGTTTACTGTATATTGCTTTTATGTTTAGGTATGGGCCTTGAATTCCTGATCTATCCAAGCCTTTTGCCATAAAGGGATGTTGAATTTTGTCAAATACTATCTCACCATCTAATGAAATGATCATGTGGGTTTTATTTTTCTTTCAGTTTGTTTATATAGTAGATTACATTGATATATTTATGTATATTGAACCATTCTTGCATCCCTTGGATTAAGCCTATTTGATCATGATGAATGATTATTTATTTATTTATTTATTTATTTATTTATTTATTTATTTATTTTTCAAGACAGGGTTTCTCTGTATAGCCTTGGCTGTCCTGGAATTCACTCTGTAGACCAGGCTGGCCTCAAACTCAGAAATTCACCTGCCTCTGCCTCCCTAGTGCTGGGATTAAAGGTGTGTATCACCATGCCCAGTTGGATGATCATTTTGATGTGTCCTTGGATTCAGTTTGCTCGCTTGCTGAGACTACTCTGACCACTGATATTCAGGAGAGAGCTAGGCTCCCAGGTCTGCTGACAGAGGCCAACAGAATCACAGGAGGAACAAGATCCAACCAGAGACAACTATAACAACCAACTCCAGAGATTACCAGATGGCGAAAGGCAGACGTAAGAATCTTAATAACAGGGGCTGGTGAGATGGCTCAGCAGGTAAGAGCACCCGACTGCTCTTCTGAAGGTGATAAGTTCAAATCCCAGCATCCACATTGTGGCCCACAACCATCTGTAACAAGATCTAGCGCCCTATTCTGGAGTGTCTGAAGACATCTACAGTGTACTTACATATAATAATAAAATTAAATTAAATTAAATTAAATTAACCCAGCACTCCCACTTCAGCCCGTCCTGAATACCCCAACACACCCAAAAAGCAAGACTTGGGTTTAAAATCATATCTCATGGTGCTGGTAGAGGACATGAAGAAGGACATTAAGAAGGACATGAATAACTCACTTAAAGAAATGCAGGAGAACAATGCTAAAGAGGTAAAAGTCCTTAAAGAGGAAACACAAAAATCCTTTAAAGAACTACAGGAAAACACAACCAAACAGGTAATGGAATAGAGCAAAACCATCCAGGACCTAAAAAGGGAAATAGAAATAATAAAGAAAACCCAAAATGAGACAACTTTGGAGATAGGAACACTAGGAAAGAAATCAGGAGCCATAGATATGAGCATCAGCAACAGAATACAAGAGATGGAAGAGATAATCTCAGGTGCAGAAGATTCCATAGAGAACATGGGCACAGCATTCAAAGAAAATCCAAAATGCATAAAGATCCTAACTCAAAATACCCAGTTGGCAAAACTTTTATTGAATATTTTTGCATTGGTATTCATAAGAGAAATTTGTCTGAACTTCTCTTTCTTTGGTCTCTGTGTTGTTTAGTTATCAGAGTAATTATGACTTCATAGAACAAATTCGGTAGTGTTCCTTCTGTTTCTATTTTATGAAATAATTTGCAGAGTATTGGTATTAGGTCTTCTTTGAAGACTTGCACTAAGATCTGGTCCTAGGCTGTTTTTGGTTGGGAGACTTATAGTAACTGGTGCTACTTCTTTAGGGACTGTTGACATGCTTTATCTGATCCTGATTTAACTTTGGTTCCTGGAATCTGTCTAGAACATTGTCCATATCATCCAGACATTTCAGTTTTGTTGAGTATAGGCTACTGTAGTAGACTCTAATACTTTTTTTCATTTTCTCGGTTTCTGTTATTGTATCTCCCTTTTTCATTTCAGATTTTGTTAATTTGGATACTGTCTCTGTGCCCTCTGGTTAGTCTGGCTAAAGGTTTATCTATCCTATTGATTTTCTCTAAGAACCAGCTTTGGTTTTCTTGATTTTTTTGTATAGTTATTTCTGTTACTAGTTGGTTGATTTCAGCCCCAAGTTGGATTATTTCATGTTGTCTACTCCTGTTGGGTACATTTGTTTCTTTGTGTTCTAGAGCTTTTAGGTGTGCTGTCAAGCTGCTAGTTTATGCTCTCTCTAGTTTCTTTTTGGTGTCACTAAGAGCTATGAATTTTCCACTGAGCACTGCTTTCATTGTGTTCCATAAGTTTGGTTATGTGGTGCTTCCATTTTAATTGAGTTCTAAAAGTCTTTTTTTTTTTTTCCTTCCTCCCTGACCAAGTTATCAGAGTTGATAGTTGTTCAGCTTCCATGTGTAAGTCAGCTTTCTGTTGTTTTTGATTCTATTGAATGTGGGCCTGGGTACCAGAGGTTTTCCAAGGAGATCTCTGGTCAGGCCTGGTGCAAGGGTTCCAGGGAAGGAAAACAAGTTCAGGCAGGGAGACAAAGTCTCAGCTGTGCCTTCCAGGTTGCTCAGTAACTCTGAGATGCTCTGCACTGAGTTGGTCAGGATGAGCAGAAGCCAACTACCAAGTGAGGAGTGTGGTGGAACCTCAGGTGGCTCTTCTGGAGAGATTTCTTCCCAAGTATTACAGCTCTTGGAACAAAACACTCAGATGACAGAGTAGTTCTCGCACATCTTTAATTCCCTGGATAGGATTTATATATAGTTTTGGGGGTGATTCAGGGTTCAACAGCAGGTACCTCTCATTAACTTGGACTGAGAGTTTGGGGGAAACTTTATTTGCATGTTCAAAGTCTTGGTGCTGCTCCTACATGACTGATAGCAACACAACTCTCCTGTGGGGGCTGTGGGGCAGTAATTTCAACAGGAGCCAGGGGTCCAGGAGACATGATCAAACACTTTCTGTCCCATGTAGGTGGAAATCACCACCCATCAAATCCCCCAAGCTTCAAGACCTATGCTTGACTGGAGACCAGGTTCTCTGTGAGCAGCTCATTGCCCCACAATTGAAGACCAGCTATAGTTCATGGGATTGATTCAATGTTCTTATACCTGTAGAGGTTTGTTTTGTGTCTGAGTATATGGTCAAATTTCAAGAAGGTACCATGAGGTCCTGAGAATAAGGTATATCCTTTCGGGGGCCTGTGAAATGTTCTATAGATATCTGTTAAATTCATTTGGTTCATAACTTCTTTTAGGTTCACCGTGTCTCTGTTTAGTTTCTGTTTCCATGATCTACCCATTGGTAAAACTGGGGTGTTAAAATCTCCTTCTATTATTGTGTGAGGTTCAATGTGTGTTTTGAGATTTAGTAGCATTTCTTATACAAATGTGGTTTCTTTTGCTTTGAGGAAGAAATGTTCAGAACTGAGAGCTCATCCTGATGTATTTCTCCTTTGATTAGCATGTAGTGAACTTCCCCATCTACTTTGATAGCTTTTGGTTGAAAGTCTATTTTGCTGGGTATTAGGAGGCTACTCTAGCTTGTTTCTTGAGACCATTTTCTTGGAAATTTTTTCTCATCCTTTTACTCTGAGGGAATGTCTGTCATTGACTCTGAGATGTGTTTCCTGTGTGCAGCAAACTGCTGGATCTTGTTTATTTATTTATTTATTAAGACAGTTTGCTAGCCTATGTCTTTTTATTGGGGAATTGAGTCCATTGATATTGAGAGATATTAAGGACCAATGGTCATTGTTTCCTGATACTTTTGTTGTTAAAGTTAGAATAGAATATGTTCCACCAAATCAATTAAGTAGGGCCCATGGTTCACAGGGACAAAGTTGCAAGTGCATGGTCTGTATAGGTCTGTATCAGCTCCTGTGCAGATAGCTTGGTGGGTTTGCAGGACACCTATCTATGAAAATATAATAGAGACAAATGCAAGATTAACAAGGTACAAAAGAATTCAGTTGAGCTTAAGTGTTGTGTATAAAATCAAACAAATCAAATCAAAACAAAACAAAACAAAACAAAAATGCACTAAGTTAATTGTAAAAGGGGAGGGTCAGCAATGAGCAATGAAGTCTAGCCTAGGCTTCTCTGAGGTGCTGATGCAGAATACAATTGCATGGAAGAAACAGATATAATAAAGGACCTCAGAGGAAAGCAATAGTGAGAATACACAAAAGCAAGAATCAGCTTGAGACACACTCTCTAAGCAGGGAGAAGGCTAGTGGTCTAGAGTTGCATGAGCTAAGGATGACTGTGAGTTTGTCAGGGATGAGTCAAATCTGCTTCAGAGGTTTGAGAAAAAGTTGGGCTTTCATTTAAAATGAAAGAATTCACTAAAGGTGTTTAAATATGTATTTTTTCATGGTAATTAATACTGGATATGGTCTGCAAAATGGATAAAAAGCATTTAACTATGACTGTCAAGAGTCTGGGTGATAAATAGTACCTCTCGAAGAGTCAGATGCCGTATTAAATAGACATTAATATCCTAAAAATTTGTTCCTCATAGAACAGTAATCTCATCCAACTGAGAAACCTGATATTTTCACACACCGAGCCACTAATAGGCAGCATATACTAGACGGCCTGCGGCTCCTAACACATATACCTTCCTGGGGAAGGTGGGGTTTCGGCAAGGTGGAGACATCCTTTTGAAGACAGTGTGGAAGGAAGAATGGGACAAGGAACTGTAGGATATTGACTGGACTGGAAAATAAAGTAGTAAAAACTTTTTCTTCCTCATTCAAAAGCATAGTAACTGAAAGAAATATAAAAATGTAACATGAACAGTTATTTAAAAAAAAAACGATATTTGTTCATAAATCTGGAAGCTAATGGGAAAATGTGGCAGGCTGTAATAGTGTAATATTAAGGGAAGATCATCTCCAATGGCCTATACTTTAACTGGTCTTAGTCTCTCCTCTCTGCTTAAGTTTTACAAGGTGCTTAAGCTAAAGAACCGATCAGTGTTTAGTGAAGGAAGATGATCACCTATTAAATGCCACTTTAGCCAGATGCACACTAGAAGTTATTTATTGCTTTCTGAAGTAGATGTCTAATTAGCTTTTTATTTAAGTGTCAAGTCGACCTAGCTGCAGTTGATACCCACCTATTAACAATGTTTCCAGCATTGGGATCTCAGCCATTCTTCTTCTTATTGACCAGTTACTTATATATGCTTCCTGCTGTCCTCTCTTCACCATTCCCCTGGAATATATTTGTTCACTTAATTTATAACATGATTAAAACCACAAAACATGCTTTTATAATATAAAGGGAAACTGAAAATGAATGAAAGGTTGATATTTTCAAATATTGTCCTAACTGATTTAAAATGCAAGTGTGGAAGCTGTGCTGTGTTTGAACACTGGCCCCCTAACTGACACATGACCTATAAAATCATTCATATTTCCATATATCTTTTTCTCAAGAGTAAAACCAAGATGAAATTAATATTGTTTCTTGTTATTTTTAGAATTGATAAATAGCCAAAAAGACTTTTTTTTTTAATGATGGTCCATATATTTCTTCTATAATATACTTGTTCCTTCAAATGGTTTTTTTTCAACTTTTATTAGATATTTTCTTCATTTACATTTCAAGTGTTATCCAGAAAGTTCCCTATATCCTCCCCCCTCCCGGCCCTGCTCCCCTACCCACCCGCTCCCACCCCTTGGCCCCTGCGTTCCCCTGTATTGGGGCATATAAAGTCTGCATAACCAAGGGGCCTCTCTTCCCAATGATGGCCAACTAGGCCATCATCTTCTATATATGCAGCTAGAGACACGAGCCCAGGGGGTACTAGTTAGTTCATGGTTATTCTTCCACCTATAGGGTTGAAGACCCCTTCAGCTCCTTGGGTACTTTCTCTATCTCCTTCTTCCTTGGGAACCCTGTGTTCCATCTAATAGCTGACTGTGAGCTTCCACCTCCATGTTTGCCAGGCATTGGTATATTTTCCCCGGAGACCGCAATATCTGGGCCCTTTCAGCACCATCTTACTGGCATATGCTATAGTGTCTATGTTTGGTGACTGATTGTGGGATGGATCCCTGGCAGTCGCAGTCGTTGGGTCCATCCTTTGGATTGAGCTGCACAAATGCTCCCTTTAACTCTTTCAATGTGTGTTTCCATGGCCTCATCTGCTCTGCATGACCCCTTCATGCCTTCAAAACCAGTACCACCTGGGTAACTCTTACACATTACCAAGTCCAGCCACAGCATAAGGCTATCTCTAGAACACAGCCTCTGTGCTCTCTCAAAAAACACTTCCCAGAAGATGTCACCTCAATGATGCTGGTCTCTTCTTAATCACCGCTAATTTCTTAGCTCCAGCTAACCAGCATCAATATTCCCAGTAATGCAAGGGTTTTGCTTTAGTAGTTCTGGTATCTTGTTAATCACAGCTGATTCTCCAGCCCCAGCTAACCAGAACCACAGAATAATCAAACTCCAAATTAGCAATGGCCTTGAAAAGAGTCTTTAATTTTCCCTCTGAAATTTCACCAGCCAGGCCTCCATCTTCTGCACTGTTCTCAACATTATCTTCCAAGCTCATACACAACATCTGACAAAGCTATTAACACACAATGGATCTTCTAGCCCAAAGTTCCAAAGTCCTTCCACAGTCCTCCCCAAAACATGGTTAGGTTTTTACAGGAATACCCCACTATGCTGGTACCAATTTGTTTTAGTCAGGGTTTCTATTCCTGTACAAACATCATGACCAAGAAGCAAGTTGGGGGAGGAAAGGGTTTATTCGGCTTACACTTCCATACTGCTGCTCATAACCAAGGAAGTCAGGACTGGAACTCAAGCAGGTCAGGAAACAGGAACTGATGCATAGGCCATGGAGGGATATTCTTTACTGGCTTGCTTCTCCTGTCTTGNTTAGTCAGGGTTTCTATTCCTGTACAAACATCATGACCAAGAAGCAAGTTGGGGGAGGAAAGGGTTTATTCGGCTTACACTTCCATACTGCTGCTCATAACCAAGGAAGTCAGGACTGGAACTCAAGCAGGTCAGGAAACAGGAACTGATGCATAGGCCATGGAGGGATATTCTTTACTGGCTTGCTTCTCCTGTCTTGTTCAGCCTGCTCTCTTATAGAACCCAAGACTGCCAGCCCAGAGATGGTCCCACCCACAAGGGGCCCTTGATCACTAATTGAGAAAATGCCTCACAGATAGATCTCATGGAGGCATTTCCCAAACTGAAGCTCCTTTCTCTGTGATAACCCAGCTGTATCAAGTTGACATAAAAACTAGCCAGTACAAGCTCCTATCCCTTTTTCAGCTCCTCTTCCAGTTCCTCCCAGGTACTGTGCTTGCTCATCCTGCCTACTTCATGTCTTCTTTTAGGTTTTATAACCCACTAAGTTCAATTGGCAATGTCTGTATGAGCATCAGTATAGGTTCATGGGCTTCTTAACAAAACCTGCATCTCCGTTTCCCTCCCCCACTAACCATCAACTCCCATTAACTGCCAGTAGCTCCTCAGGTAGTGGAGGATCCTTCTAAGCCAGACATTACCCATGTTGGTAGGTGTCTGAGTTTATTTATTTATTTATTTATTTATTTATTTATTTATTTATAGTTTTTGTCTTGTTTTTTTTTAAATAGGTAATATTGATTAAACATTTCAACAATGGATGTAATGTGAATCCTAGCAAATATTATTTTTGCAGAATTTGGTAGGTATTCTGTGCATAGGTTAAATAAATATGATTATTAGAACATCACAAATACTTCCAAACAGAAGTCCTACCTACTTAGATACTAGAATTGTCACTTATTTCACAGTATGACTTCTTGGGAGCTCCAAAATTTCTAAACATGATTTATCAATGACAGACAGGCAGGTTCAAAGAAATGCAGAATAGCAAAATTTAACTGTAAGAAGCTCAATCCGTATCAACTAAACATGCATTAATTTCTCATGTTTATAAAATATGAACAAGAATGGACACTTTAGCCTATAAAATGGCTGATGCCATAGGCTTCTATGTAAACAAAGAGTTTCTTACAAGTAAAGTCTGGGGTGATTCTGTCATTACTATAGGGATCTTTGAAAGAAATGTTAATTGTTACTATAGCCCCTTGAAACTTAAGAGAAAAAAAAGGCACCAGTATTCCAGGCATTTGCAGAATGTTAGCCTAGTATTAATGATCTATCTAGAGAACTGTATTTGACCTTGAGCTCCACTCTTATATGCCATATTTAGAAGATGAAAGTCAAAAAAATCAGCTATCTATTTTACACTTCTATTGCATGAAGAGCCACATCTTCAGATATAAAATTCAGTGCCTGTACTAACAGGCCCGATATCATTACTTGTACATTTCTTAGAAGAGGGGGACAGAAAGGAGAAATGTTGATAATTATTGTAGAGTTTTCTTCTTCCTTTCTATGTAATATATCTTTGTGAAAGACTTGCCCATATTGTCTCCTCCATAAGAAATTATTTTGGGAAGCACAACAATGAGATAAGGAGAACTTCTGAACTCTGTCCTTTCATTTCAGATTTGCAGACTTTTCCCATAAATATTCAAAGCTTGTAATTTTCTAAAGACTACTTACTTAGACGTAATCAATATAAAACTATTTTCTCGGTTTTCAAGAAACAAAGAGACAATGAAACTGTAGTCAGGACAGACATATTCTGAAATATTTTACCATAGTTTCTACAGCTTTACCACCCTGCTTTGGGATTGATGTGGATTGGTTGTATGTGCTATAATGGTGCACTCCCTCATGTTTACAGCTCAGCTCACAAAGAAACTAACTTTACATATTTGAAGCATCATTATTATGACTTCATTTAAACAACCCACATTTTAAAAGTCTTATGCTTAAAAGATGGGGTACAGAGCTAAACAAAGTATTCTCAATTGAGGAATTCCGAATGGCTGAGAAACATCTGAAAAAAAAATGTTCAACATCCTTAATCTTCAAGGAAATGCAAATCAAAACAACCCTGAGATTCCACCTCGCACCAGTAAGAAATGCTAAGATCAAAAATTTAGGAGACAGCAGATGCTGGCGAGGATGTGGAGAAAGGAACACTCCTACATTGCAGGTGGGATTGCAAGCTTGTAAAACCACTCTGGAAGTCAGTCTGGCGTTATCTCATAAATCAGACATAGTACTACCAGAGGATCCATCAATAACTCTCCTGAGCATATACCCATAATATGTTCCAACTGGTAAAAAGGACATATGCTCCACTATGTTCATAGCAGCCTTATTTATAATAGCCAGAGCTTGAAAGAACCCAGATGTCCCTCAACAGAGGAATGGATACAGAAAATGTGGTACATTTACACAATGGAGTACTATTCTGCTATTTAAAAAATGAATTTATGAAATTCTTGGGTAAATGGAAGAATCTGGAGGACATAATCCTTAGTGAGGTAACCCAATCACAAAAGAAGTCATTGGATATGTGCTCACTGATAAATGGATATTAGCCCCAAAACATATAATACCCAAGATACAATCTGCAAAACACAAGAAAATCAAGAAAGAAGACCAGTGTGTGGATACTTCATTCCTCCTGTGAATAGGAAACAAAATACCCATGAAAAGAGTTACAGAGACAAAGATTATAGCTAAGATGAAAGGATGGACCATACAGAGACTACCCCACCAGGGGGGATCCATCTCATAATCAGTCATTAAATTCAGACACTATGGCATAGGATAGCTAGTGTCTACTTAAGGGAGCCTGATATAGCTGTCTCGTACAGAAGTGGATGCTCATAATCATCTATAAGATGGAACACAGGGCCCACAATGGAGAAGCTAGAGATAGAACCCCAGGAACTGCAGGGGTCTGCAACCCTAGAAGAGGATCAACAATATGAACTAACCAGAACCACCAGAACTCGTGTCTCTAGCTCCATATGTAGCAGAAGATGGCCTAGTCAGTCATCATTGGGAGGAGAGGCCCCTTGGTACTGCTATCTTTATATGCCCCAATACAGGGGAGTGCCAGGGCCAAGAAGTGGGAATGGGTGGGCAGGGGAGCAGGGAGGGGGGAGGGGGAGGGCACTTTTGGAATAGCATTTGAAATGTAAATTAAGAAAATATCTAGTAAAAAAATGGAAAAAAAAAGGAGATGGTTTGTTGGCTCCATAATGAATGAATTGTGGTGTGGATTAGTGCTGTTATGAGAGAAGTCAGCAGCTAGGATTCTGTTCTATTCTAGTACTAATGATGGCTGGTGATAGTATGGGGGGTGTAGTATGTGGGGAAATATAGGGAGAAGAAAAATCAGGCAGCCCATCTGCTTTTCTGCCAGGCATAGCCTGTGGCTGGCTTGGCAGGGGTTGTCTTCAGGACCTGACCATGATATGGTGCCTAGTATAGGGAAGAAGGTTTAGAGGAGACAGCCCGTGGGTTCCACGGGAGATGTGAGGAATAGTGAGGAATGGTGGCAATGCTCTATTGCTGCTTTACAGAGAAGACTTGAGGATTTGGTCTGGGCTAACAAGAGGTAAAGGACTGAAGTTAGCCTTCTTGGTTTTGTTTGTTGTTTGTTTTTGTTTGTTTTGGCAGGCATGGGTTGCAGTAAGACAAGGATTCTCTGTAGAATTGGAGGATGGAATACAACAATGAGAGGGAGAGGTTAGGAGGCTTTGGCTTATGGAATCCACATATGGGAAGGGGTAATGGAAGGTTGCATCTGCTTTACTTTTGAATAGGAAGGGATGAGAAACAGGGACTGATATTTTTTTTCAACTTTTATTAGATATTTTCTTCATTTACATTTCAAGTGTTATCCAGAAAGTTCCCTATACCCTCCCCCCTCCCGGCCCTGCTCCCCTACCCATCCGCTCCCACCCCTTGGCCCCTGCGTTCCCCTGTATTGGGTCATATAAAGTCTGCATAACCAAGGGGCCTCTCTTCCCACTGATGGCCAACTAGGCCATCCTCTTCTATATATGCAGCTAGAGACATGAGCCCAGGGGGTACTAGTTAGTTCATGGTTATTCTTCCACCTATAGGGTTGAAGACCCCTTCAGCTCCTTGGGTACTTTCTCTATCTCCTTCTTCCTTGGGAACCCTGTGTTCCATCTAATAGCTGACCGTGAGCTTCCACCTCCATGTTTGCCAGGCATTGGTATATTTTCCCCCGAGACAGCTATATCCAGGCCCTTTCAGGACCATCTTGCTGGCATATGCTATAGTGTCTATGTTTGGTGACTGATTGTGGGATGGATCCCTGGCAGCCGCAGTCATTGGGTCCATCCTTTGGATTCAGCTTCACACATGCTCTCTTTAACTCTTTCAATGTGTGCTTTGTTCTTAATTCTAGGAAGGGGTGACGTGTCCACATTTTGATCATCCTTCTTCTTGAGTTTCATGTGTTTAGTAAATTGTATCGTGGGTAGTCTAGGTTTCTGGGCTAATATCCACATATCAGTGAGTACATGTTATGTGAGTTCTTTTGTGAATGGGTTACTTCACTCAGGATGATGGCCTCCAGATCCATCCATTTGCCTAGGAATTTCATATATTTATTGTTTTTAATAGCTGAGTAGTACTCCATTGTGTAAATANTTGGTATGATAGCCATTTTTACTATATTGATTCTGCCAATCCATGAGCATGAAAGATCCTTCCATCTTCTGAGATCTTCCTCAATTTCTTTCTTCAGAGACTTGAAGTTCTTGTCATACAAATCTTTCACTTCCTTCGTAAGAGTCACTCCAAGATATTTTATATTGTTAGTGACTATTGTGAAGGGTGATGTTTCCCTAATCTCTTTCTCAGCCAGTTCATCCTTTGTATAGAGAAAGGCCATTGATTTGTTTGAGTTAATTCTATATCCAGCTACTGCACTAAAGCTGTTTATCAGGTTTAGGAGTTCTCTGGTGGAGTTTTGGGGGTCACTTATATATACTATCATATCATCTGCAAATAGTGATTTTTAAGGAGCAGAAAAGAAAGAGAAGGTTTGTGGGAGATGGTTTGACTGTTTGGGGCAGTGTTTAAAGTTATTTATTTACTTGTTTGTTTGTTTATTTATTTATTTATTTATTTATTTATTTATTTATTTATTTATGGAGGTAAGGCTTCTCTGTATAGCCCTGGCTGTCCTGGAACTCACTCTGTAGAGCAGGCTGGCCTCGAACTCCCAAGTGCTGGGTTTAAAGGCATGCACCACTACACCACCACCCCAGCTAAGTTATTTATTTGTTTGTTTATTTATTTATTTATTTATTTATTTATTTATTTACATTTGAGACACATCTGTATATGTCTTGAGTATTTATGACATGAAATCCACAGTTTAGACACTAAGTGTATGTCAGTTTTGTGGAACACATATGTTTGGATTGACATGGAAAATACCCCATCAGAAATCCATGGAACAATTTTAAAAACAAGGAATTCCTTTCTTTTACAGGACCTCTACAGTCTATTCTTAGATGAAGGACAGCTGAGTAGAATGAAGTATTTGTGAAATTCAACAGATTAGTGTCCTTGAGGCAATGTTCACTTGCCTTTGAGGGAAGTACTAGTACTCAGTAAACCTTAACCATGCTCGTTAAGACATTCTTGGTCTCTTCTTTCCACTTTCTTCTTAGTGTTACTGTCCATAGTTGAATTTATGTACTATTAAACTATATTTCTCATCAATTTGAATAAATACGCATAGATGCTGTGTGGTGACTATATATACCTGAAATTACAGAGTAGATTAACTGACAGTAAGTATATTTTCACCTTTTGATGCTGTCCATGGGTGTCTAAGAAAGAGGCTTGCTTGCAAAGTCATGATAACAAGAGTATTTATTGAGTAGTACTTTATGCAAAGCATTTTGTTGGAGTTTTGCATACATTACTTCATCTTTCTAAAAGCATATTCTCATCTTCTAAGAAAACTGAATAATAGAGAGATATTTAGAAGCTTGCATGAATAACTAAGTTTCAAACAGATTGGGTGAGCGTCATCATATGCTGTGTTTCTTTCTCTTTGCAAAGAAGAGAAACTTGTATTATTTCAGTTACTTTCATTTAGTTAACATGTTAATTATACAAAACATATCATAAAATGAATTAATGAAAACATCTGGACCTAAACACTAGAGCATCTTTAGTACTTGTCTTCAAGAGAGTGAATTCTAGAATAGAAACACATATTTATGAAAACATCACAGCACTTTCATTCTAAATTCTGAGGATGATAAACTTTGAAAGCTGCAAAAAAATTTAAAACTCCTATATTAAAATAAATATAAAGGAAGTATCTCCATACACTATAACGAACATTCTTGTATATGTATCTCTCCCTGATCATATTTATATCCTTCCCCAACACTTTTTTACTGTATAGTATTGTCTTTATCTTAATTATTGTCTTAATTTAAATGACAATATTTCCCAGATTACTTGTAATTTTATTTCAAAAATATCATTTTTTCCCCTTTGGCTCTGTAAACACTCAGTTATTGATGAAAAGACAATTTTGTTGGCTCTACTTGCTATAAAGATGTTCTGGAAGGAGCAGGGCATTTGTTTTTAATTATGCACCAACTTCTTGAGCCCATGAAGTTCCAATGAACTAAACCCAGAGTCATAAACACAGTCTTTGTTAAATTCAATGGGTCATTGATACAAAACAACTATGACTGTGACATATGAATTTGTACGGTATAATTAGTATAGGTATGATGGAAGGAAGCAAAGGAAAATGAAGCATAGGAGTAATAATAAGTGTGTACCATACATGCATGTTAAGTTGTCTCAGAACAAAGTTTAGCAGTAATATTTTAATACTGAAAACATTTAAAGACATAATCTGTTGAATGGTAGCATTTAAAGAATTATTTTAACAAAAAAACTGATCTTGAAGAACTGGTTCTCATAATTTTGTGTATCTCAAAAAGTTTCTCAGAATCTATGCATAAACACAGCAATAATTTTATTTGAAGCAGAAATTATGTAGCGGACTTCTCAATGACTGCCCTGAGATTTTCTGTTTCCTACTATCATTTTTTTTCATTGTAAACTCACATGCAATGATCCAGGATAAAATAATCTTGAATCAATGATCTTGTCATGTATAGAAGAGACCAAAATAATGACACTGAGAATTATTTAGTTTTATGTTTTGATCCTACATCAAATTATTTTGCACTCCTGGCAAATGCAGTGCAGGTCTGCTCACTTTCTGCACAGTCTGTTGCATTATAATTCCTTCATGTGTATAATGAGGTGACTAACTCATGATGGCTGAGGCCTTTATTACTCTAAGATCCAACCTGCAAGCTCTTTAGAATTAAAGTATATCATTCTTCATGTAATTGTTTAGAACAAATAACATGCATGGCACAGTCAAGGTCAATGCATCTCACTAGATGACAAAATAAATAAGTTCTAAATGATGGCTTATGAAATATATTCTTTTACATATGAGGTTTGGTTCATTCTTCTTACAAATATTATGCATTATCTTCCCAATTCTTCCTCATATTTTGCACATGTTAACTTGATAATAACTAATTTTATCATAAAATAATTATGCTGCTATCAATTCAGTCATAAAGCACTTATTTTTTACTTTTGAAACTTTCGCTGTAGCACAAATTCAATTCTCCTGGACTTATAGATTTTCAGGAAGGGAAACTCTTCAGAGTCTTTAGTTGTGCTCAACATTAGATTGCAGTTTTCAGGAAGTGTTTCTAAACATGTGGTCAGGCAGACATTCCAGATTAAAACTGCTTGGTTAACCAAAACAAAACAAATGGACAGGATTATGATAAAGAAACATATACAGTTTGTGTGGCTGGGATTGGAAGAAATAAGAGTTTGAGGGGAGAGAGTATCTAGAACAGATTGACCATATGGCTAAAATTGTCAAAAATTATAATAATCAATAAAAAGATGGATTTTAATTTAATTTTGTGAAAATGATCAGAGATTATTTTACCCTTTTACATACTGCCCAGTATACCTGATATAGTCTTATGTATTCTGACAGACAAAACAGTATTTCCAGGTTAGGGACAAAGACTATAACTCACAGAGAGGCAGTCAGCTGATGCTCAGAGTCACTGGTTCTTCAAGTCATGTGTGAGCTACAGAGAAGGATCCAGATGGATGTTTTGCACAGTAGAATTCTAAGTTTATGAAGTAGGAGGTGAGTGTTTGTTTTCTTTTGTTTTGCTTTGTTTTTCAAGAATGTCTCCTTTTTGAAGTAATACTTTTTTTGACTTTTTTTTAATTAGATATTTTCTTATTTTACATTTCAAATGCTATCCCAAAAGTTCCCTATACCCTCTCCCCACCCTTCTCCCTTACCCACCCCTTCATCTTGGCCACTTCTTGGCCCTGGTGTTCCCCTGTATTGGGCATATAAAGTTTGCAGTGCTACTTTATATTTAATTAAAAACGAATCATTTTTCTTTGGTACTTTACTTGGTTATTTCTCTCTCTGCCTTTTAAAGCATGTTCAACAAAGACATTCGTGGTAAGAGAAACAAAACAATCACTAGCTATATCTCTGCCTGTGTAAGATGTTCTGTGCTGTGGTGTAAGCCATGGAAGACAACCCTGCCTTCACCAGGCACATTCTCTGATATTTGTGCCTTCCCCAGCTTGTAGTTCTTGTTTTGCTTCACATGCAGATGTTTTGTTTGTTTTTTTCTGTTTAATTATTTTGTTTTTGTTTTGTTTTCATCATTTTGGGGGTTTTTTGTTTATTTGTTTTTAGGTGAACTACTTAGGTTTCTTGTGCCTTTTTGAATGCTGCTCATTCACATATCTAAATGAGGACTCTGTCTCTGCAGGCTCCTTTTATAGTATTCACTACGTGTTGGTTTCTAGGATAGTTGTTACAGGGAATATTTTATTGTAAGAACTATGCTTTTTTGTGAACAATTTGTTTTGCATGAACTATGAAGATTTTTTTCATTAGTCATCAGTATTTTATTAGTTCGCATTGCTTATTTTTTTGTTCTTGCTTGGACTTGCAAAATTCATTTTCAAGTACTATTGAACAATTAGGTCTTCTAGGTGCTTAATTTTAATTTCCTCCTACAAATTTTTAAATTATTTTTCTTCTATACACATAATGCTTGCCTTTAATTTGCAGCTATGGACTTATAAATGTATATTTATTGAGAAATAGAAGTTGAAAGAGAGAGAGAGAGAAAGAGAGAGAGAGAGAGAGAGAGAGAGAGAGAGAGAGAGAGAGAGAGATTCTCAAACCCATAAGCTAAATCCAGTTTGCTTCCTGATTTTGTAAGTAAAGCTGTATGTTTCATGGATAAGGTAAATAGTTGTTTTGCCCAGAAAGTTAACTTATCTTTTGACCCTTTCCAGGAGAATCTTCATTGAACCTTCTGAGAATTCTCACAGTTGAGTCTGAACAGGAGTCACTTTCTCCTTTCATTCAGAATTCAGAATGTTAGATGAAGTGTTGTTTTTATGTTCCAAGAATGCTTTGTACTATTTTTCTACTTAGGATACATTTTACATGTGCTTGTTTTGGTTTATGATTTGGGTTGAGTTTTTATTGTTTACTGATACTGTGCCAACCATTTTTTTTTTCTTTATTTTCTTTCAATCCAAGGTCCTAGAATACATTCTGATGGTGCTTTCTTATATCTCTCATTGGCTGTTTGACCTTCCTAAGTGAGTTGACATCTTCCTTGTAGGTATTTAGAAACGTGGGCCTATTTGTAAGAAGTGCTATAAATGTGAGAAATAGGAAGAGAAAATGTAGTGGGTGTAGTGGCTATCCCTGGTTGTCAACTTGACTATATTTGGATTGAACTACAATCCAGAATTGGAAGGTTCACCAGTGAACCTAATCTGGAGGCTGGGAGACAGAAGTTTCTGATCTGGATCTTTATATGGAGATCTTTCAGCATAGTGGCTATGGATTCTACAAGATTAAACTGGGAGATCTCCGAGTTCATGGTCATATGGGATTAAAGGTGTGATAGCACACACCTTTAATCTGGGCTATACCTTCTGCTGGAGATCATATAAGGACATTGGAAGAAGGGAGTCTAGCTCTCACTCCTTTGCCTGATTGCCATGTGGGACTGAGTAACTGCTAGATCCTTGGACTTCCATTCACAGCTACTCCTGAACCATTGTTGGGAATTGGACTGCAGACTGTATGTAAGTCATCAATAAATTCCTTTACTATATAGAGACTATCCATAAGTTCTGTGACTCTAGAGGACCCTGAGTAATACAGTGGGTATGAAGCTGAAGCTCTGAACTACAAGGCACACTGTCATCCATGCTAAGAAACTTGAAGAAATATAGCCAACATCCATCTCTTATCCTAAACTCAATGTCACAGAAATCAATCAGCATTTGTGTCTTTTCCCTATGAATAACTATTATGAAAATCTCAGTTGTAAGTAATGTAAACTTCCCCAACACCAGTTCATTATGGGGAAGTGTCAGTTTACCAATCTCTGGTGCTATGTGTAGACACTAATTTATTTTCACTTATTCTGTCTCCACATGATTTTGACCCAAAAAGGATAGGATGAATGTGGGAAAAACGTATACTCTGAAAAAAGAACAGAGTACAGTAAATATGGTTGTCTTTAAGACACTGCTTTCACTGTGCTATCAAGCACAGTGTGCTTCTTGTTTTATAGCTGCTAATTTTATATCCTAATAAATTATTTTATCAAAATATAAGGCCAGAATGCTGCATTGCATCCTTTTAGGAATTACATCAATTTTAACACCACATTCCTAAAACTACAAAGGGAAAGTCACATGTAATAGATATGTAAATTTTACACTGTGGCTCAAAGCTATATGATTTTCTTTATCACTGCCGATTATTTCTCAAAAGCTGTCAAACATGTTCTCCTTTACTTCTAATGCAGTCAGAATATACTAAAAATAAAAATGCAATTTTAAAAGTAGATAAGTTATCAAAGCAAAACAACTTTGAATTTGATCTTTCTTCCATAACATAATGAATTTAAATTCCCAGTAGAGTTTTACAGGAGCATTTATTAATACTTATTGGGGAATTTTGAAACAACAAATATGTTCTCTTTCTCTCATTTTCATTTCTTTTGAGTTGAGTTTATTATTACTGTCTTAGTAGCAACTAAAGGAGGGAAGCTCAAGCCATATATCATAATAAAAAGAAGGGAAATATCCACATGGGAACTTTTTATGGCTGTTCATTTTCATATTTGTCAAAGTTCATTAGATTTTAATAAACAATTCTGACCATAAGGATAATTAGGCAGTTAGAGTTATGGGCAGTAGATATGCTTGGGCAAGTTTCCTATGAAGTTGGTACTGTCTAAAGCATCAAGACCTTGGAAAGAAATTCACAGAATGTTTTACGGAGTTCGGGAAAAGGATACATAGTTCTCTTTAAACTTTAACAAAAAGAAAACATTTCCCAATGCAGATATCAATCTAAGAATATTTTTTATCTGTATGGAAGGTCCCATACTGTTCCTAAATGTTTTGAGAATGTTACAACAATGAATAAAATGGAAAGATAAGAGTATCATTTCAGAAAAAAGATGAGAACACAGTAAACTTAAAAAAATGTCATAATAACTCACAAGTCTACTGTGTATAAACCACAAAGTTAGATCTGAATGATAAAAACAAAAAGCATATAACTTACAGAATTTACAATGTCCATGAGATACAAACAAAATGATTGCTTAGGAGAAAATATGCTATACTTCAACTTGAATCAGACAGCATTTTCTCCTGTGGGTCCTTATAAAAAAGGAAAGGACATCCAAATATAGAAGATTTGGGTCTACCCAGAGTGTCATACTTTCCACTTTAGTGATGAAAATATCCTTGTTACAGAAACTTAAGCCTTTTAATATGCAGAAGGGTTATGTAATTCATCACTTTTTATACAAGGGAAGACATAATCACAAGAAATTGTCTTTTGTAAAAATAATAAAATCATCAATGTTAAAATGCATTTATAAAATTTTAAGATTAATGCCATTAAACTTCAAGAGAAAGGGTCACACATCATAACAACCAGATCTAATTCTTTCTAAAAAATGGAGTGTATATATCAGCTTTTAGACTGATATTTTGGAGGGGGTATAGGGTTGGATTTCAATGGCTGTGATGCAATAGCATCACCACAAGTAATCTACAGAGGAAAGGGCTTATTTTACTCACACTTCCATATAAAAGTTTATCTTCAAATGCACCAAGGGCAGGGACTCAGGCAGGGCAGGAACCTATAGGCTGGAGCTGATACAGAAGTCACAGATGACAAATTTCTTACTGCTTGCCCTCCATGGATTGCTCATCCTTCCTTCTTATCCCAGGAAGGTCACCACCTGCCATGGGCTGGTCTCTCCTCCACCAATCACCAGTTAAGAAAATGGTCCACAAATATAATTTATGGAGGCATTTTCTCAATCAACTTTCCCTCACTTCAGACAATTCCAGTATGCCCCTAGTTGACATTAAACCACCTAGCCCTGCTGAAAGATATCACCATGCACTGATAATTGTTCCTCTCTTGTTCTCCCCAAAGACCACACATCAGTATTAAAATTACAATGTAATCACTCAAAATTTTAAAAACTGACACTCTTTAAAAATTCAAACACTTCAAACTTCAAACTCATTAAAGTAGTGTTTATTTTAAAACTTGAAGTTTGTTAAAAATAAAGCCTATCAACTTAGGTGCCCTGCCAAAGACAAAAATATTAAAAACTTTCTTAGTTCAAAAAAAAGAGAGAAAGAGATAGAGAGAGAGAGAGAGAGAGAGAGAGAGAGAGAGAAAGAGAGAGAGAGAGGGGTAGAGGGAGAGAGAGAGAGAGAGAGAGAGAGAGAGAGAGAGAGAGAGAGAGAGAGAGATGCCAACCATATAAATAATTCAATTTCCAGTGACTGGAACTCACTGATGACCTGGGCTTTTCTCAATGGTTAATTTTACTTTGCCTGTTCCCTGCAGCACACAGAGCTTGTCTTCTAGGTTCCATATGACTCCACTTCACTGCTGCTGCTGTTCTTTGTGATCGCCCCACTGTTGGACATCTTCAAATCTGCTGGAATCCCTGGCTGCAACTGGGTTCAACTTTTGTCAATGGAATCTTCAGGGCTCTTTATTCAAGGGCTCCCTTGCTGCCATATGCCTCAACTGCCCTCCATTTCTTCCTTCCTGCAAAACCAGTACAGCCTGGTTTACTTATAGTCATTACCATGATCATGTGCCAAGGTGAAGTGCACCATTGGCCCCTTCTATAACCCAGTATCTGTGGACTGACCTCAGGAAACACTTCTCAAGTGACTTCAAGTCAATGATGTGGTATCTATTTAATCACAGCTGATTTTTCAGGCCTGGCTGAAAAGACAGCAAAGTCAAATATGCTATTCCTCATTAGCTTTTCTGTCAGGTGTTTTGCTGTAGAAGTGAGGAGAGTTGCTAATGCAGTTTTCTGTTTTTTAATAGGTCTTCTTTACATTCATTTATTTATTTATTTATTTATTTATTTATTTATTTATTTATTTATTTAAAACTTCACTTTTTTTTTCCTCTCCAGGTCCACACCACACCACATTCCATACCTCCTCCCTACCTGCCCTGTCTCCACATGGATGTCCCCACCCCCCACCCTACCTGATCTCTAAACTCCCCGGGGCCTACAGTCTCTTGAGGGTTAGGTGCATCATCTCTGCATGAACACAGACTAAGAAGTCCTCTGCTGTATGTGTGTTTGGGGCCTCATATCAGCTGGTATATGCTGTCTGTTTGGTGGTCCAGTGTTTGAGAGATCTCAGGGGTCCAGGTTAATTGAGACTGCTGGTCCTCCTATAGGACCATCCTACTCCTCAGCTTCTTCCAGCTTTCCCCTAATTAAACCAAGAGGGTCAGCAGCTCCTGTCCATTGATTGGGTGCAAATATCTGCCTCTGACTCTTTCAGCTCCTTTTTTCTTTGTCTTTCTTTCTTTCTTTCTTTCTTTCTTTCTTTCTTTCTTTCTTTCTTTCTTTCTTTCTTTCTAGAGATGTATTTGGAGTGTTACCTCCAATCACCTATCACCTTTTTGGTATTTTCCCCCTAGCACCACCAATATGAATTACCTGTAGGTTGAGGGATATTTTCTGGCATCCCTATGCTTGTATTTACAAAGCACCATTATATCTCTGTTTCATGGAACTCTGAGTTCTTACAATAAGCATTAATATCTATAATTCTGATTCAATTCATTACTCTACTTATAGTTTCTATGATAGAAGTTATAAGTGCAGTCTAAAGATAGATATTTCATAGTAAAGCTAGGTACAATTGAATAAAGGAAAATTATCTTTTTCTAGATTTAAGATAAATGAATAAATATAATAGAGATTTTTTTATTTTGGTAGAGTAACTTACCTTTTATTTGAGTTTCATTCATTACAATGTGATGGAAATTTTAATAACTATAAAAAAAGCAATGCCCAGTTTGTTTGTTTGTTTGTTTGTTAGTTGGTTGGTTGGTTGGTTGGTTGGTTTGTTGGTTTTTGTTTTTCAATGTGGAGGTGAATGAGTGGATAGGTCTATTTAGGTTAATCAAATTTAGGAGAATATAGAAAGTCCCTGTGGTAGCCAAGGCACAACAAAATGATTCTATGAAAAAAAAATGCTTAAGAAGTATTTACTCAGCATCTATTTGGAGAACTATTACTGTAGATATATGCTACATATCTATACTTAGACTAAATCATATAATTTGCATTAGGAGATAAAACGGAATTCTGTGAATTTGCTTACATTGATTTTTTTAAATGTTTTTAATGCAGTTACTGAAATATGTATCAAAATATTATCTTTCATTTTTATTCAAGTAAATATTTTCTGAAAATTTGAAGGTATTTCTGCATGTATTAAGTGGTTAAAAGTTTTGCAGAAATCCTTCTTGTATCCCAATTATTCTTAGGTTAGGTCTTTTCATGGTATCCCAGATTTCCTGTATGTTTTGTGTAAGAAATATTTTAGATTTAACATTTTTGTCAAATGAGGCATTAATTTCTTCAATTCCATCTTCACCCCCTGAGATTCTCTCTTCTATCTCTTGTACAGCATATTTCTCTTAGGGAATTATCCATTTTCCTATTTAAAGGCCTCTATCATCTTTATAAGATTGGATTTAAGGTCATTTTCTTGTGCTTCATTTGTGATTCAGGGCTTGCTGTACTAGGCTAGCTGTTCTCTGAACATATCATACTGCCCTGCCTTGGGTTGACTGTGTTCTTCCGAGTGCCTTTAGCCATCTGGATGCTTTTGTTCCTTGGATGTCCTGTTGAAGGAGGTATTGGGAGGAATCCTAACCTCACTAGTTCTGGTATAGCAGCCCTCTGATGGGTATCCTTGGGCTGTATGGTTCGGGATCAGCAGGTCTTAGGGTTCAAGAGCTTCAGGTCTGATGAAAGTGAGTGGAGAGGTGGTGGGAGAATGGAGGACCACCAGGCATAGCAGACTATTCAGGACATCTCAGGGTACCCCAGAGAACTCAGGGTACAAGGAAGTTGGGTGATGAAGAGAATTTAATCTGTGTTTCAGGATCTTCAAGTCTGAAAAATGGACAGATATATGTAGGGAGGATGGAGGTCTGCTGTGGATAACAGTCTGTCCAGGAAGCTGGTTCTGAGTGGCCTAGGATTTACATTGGATATATATATACCTTCTAGTCCCTTGGATATATATATATGTACCTTCTAGTCCCTTACACTATGTCAATTCTCTGTATTTCTACAGATTGTAGCTTTGTAATCTTTGAGCTAACAGCTAATATCCACATATAAAAGAATACATACCATATATGTGTTTCTGTGACTGGTGTAATTCACTCAGGATGATGGTTTTGTTTTTAGTTCTATCAATTTACTTTGGAATTTAATTTTCTCTTTCCTTTCTTTCTTTCTTTCTTTCTTTCTTTCTTTCTTTCTTTCTTTCTTTCTTTCTTTCTTTCTTTCTTTCTTCGTTCTGTGTGAAGACTGAATAATATTCCACCATATTAACATACCATATTTTCTTTACCAATTTATTTTTTGAGGGATATCTAGGTTGATTTAAATTTCTGGCTCTTATTAATAGAGCACCAATGAACAGGCTTGAGAAAGTGTCCTTGAGATAAGATGCATTATCTTTTAACTATATGTCCAAGAACTTATGGTTCATTGACTCTCATCTTCCTGTGGGAAATCTCACTGATTTCCATAGAACAGTGTCTAAAAATGTTTGCACTCCTCCCAGCAATGGCTGAGTGATCCCTTTGCTCCACATCCTCACCAGCATGTGCTGCCACTTGTGTTATTGGTCTTAGCAATTCTTACAGGTGTAATTCCAAAGAAGTTTTGGTTTGTCTTTCCCTATGTCTAAGGATATTGAGCATTTATTTTTTTAAGTGAATCTCAGTCTTTGATTTCCTCTTTGGAGAATTCTGTTTTGATATGTACCCATTAGTTAATAGGAGTATTTTTTCTTGATTCCTAGTTCCTTGATTTTTTCCATATATTTTGTATATTGGTCCTCTATTGGATTTACAATTAGTGAAAATTTTTCACTTACTTTGTTCAAATAACAATGTTTGTTGCTTTTAAGTTTCATGAGTTCCCATTTACTAATTGTTGATCTTAGTGCCTGTTCAGAAAATATTTCCCTATACCACCGCATTTAAGGTAATTCCCTACTTTCTCTTTTATTAGATTTGTAGTACTTATATGGTTTAGTGTTGAGGTCTTTGACTCATTATCCAGGGTTATGCATATAAATCTCTGTACTTTCTACATGCACATATCTAGTTTGCCCAGCATCATCTGTTGATGCTGTCTTTTTCCCCAGTGTGTATTTCTGTTTGTCTGCTTTCTTTATCAATAATCAGGTGTCCATAAGCATGTAGACTTCTATTTGTATCTTCAGTTTGTCACTTGCTCACTGGTCAACTTACATCATTTTGACAATACCATGCTGTTTTATTATGCAATATAAAAAATAAATAATTTGAAATAGGAGATAGTGATGAATTCCAAAAGTTGGGTTTTCTAACCATTTAAACAATATGTTTTTTTTGCTTGTTTTTTCAATATGTGTTTCCATGAGAATTTGAACATTGAACTTTCAAGATCCATGAAGAACTGCATAGGAGGAATTTGATGGGTATTTCATTAGCTCAGTGGATTTCTTTTGGCACATGACTTTGGAAGGATTACTACTGCTGCAATCAAACACCATGAACAAAAATGAAGTTGATGAATAATACATTTATTTGGTTTATATTTGATTTCATTGTTCACCATCAAAGGAAGTTGAGACAGGAAATCAAACAAGAGAATCTTGGAGGCAAGATCTGAGGCATAGGTCATAGAGTGTTGTTCTTTATGGTTTGTTCAGCATGGTTTCTTATAGCACCCAGGCCACCAACTGAGGAATAGCATTACAAAGAATGGAATGGACTTTTCCCTTTCCCATCAAGCACTAATTAATAAAATGACTTAGGATCTTGCTTACAGCCTTTGCTTATGGGAGCATTCTCTTAAATGTGACCCTCTCCTCCCAGATGGCTTTACCTTGTGACAAATTGATATACAACTATTCAGCACAGAAGGAAGGCAATTATTATTATGTTAGTCCTACTAATCCATGAGCACAGGATATCTTTCAATCACTTGATATCCTCATCTACTTCTTTCTTCATTATCTTGAATGTTCAGTTATATATATATATATATATATATATATATATATGTCTTTTTGTATTTTTGTTACCACAAGTGTTATTTTGTATTACTTGAGGCTATTGTAAAATGTGTTTTCTTGATTTCATTCTTAGTCAGTTTGTGGTTTGTCTATAAAAGGATTACTGATTCGTGTCTGTGTGTTTGTGTCTGTGTGTATCCAGGTGTGATGTGTGTGTGTGTGTGTGTGTGTGTGTGTGTGTGTGTGTATATATATATATATATATATATATATATATATATATATATATGTGTGTGTGTGTGTGTGTGTGTGTGTGTGTGTGTGTGTGTGTAATATATGTGTTTGTATGTGTGGGTGTGTGAAAGAGAAAGAGACAGAGAGACAGAGAGACAGAGAGACAGAGAGAGCTAATTTTGTGCTCAGCTATTTTGTTAAAAGTGTTTATCATCTATGGAGTTTCTTGGTGCTTTAAGGTCACTTATATATACTATGGTGTCACCTAAAATAAAGATATTTTGACTTCTAACTTTTTAAGCTGAGTATACTTGATCTGCTTCAGATGATTTAGTGCTCTAGTTAGTCCTTATTTTTTGTTTTTTGGGGTTTTTTTGTTTTGTTTTGTTTTGTTTTGTTTTGTTTGGAGATTATAACTACATAATGTTTTCCTTCTGTTTCTTTCCTCCAAATTTCTCATGTACTTCTTATAGGTCTAAAAGTCAGGAAAAATGGCTAACTGAAGTGTTCATTAAAATATCAAAGCCGGGCTTGGTGGCACACGCCTTTAATCCCAGCACTTGGGAGGCAGAGGCAAGCGAATTTAGGAGTTCGAGGCCAGCCTGGTCTACAGAGTGAGTTCCAGGACAGCCAGAGCTACACAGAGACACCCTGTCTCAAAAAAACAAAACAAAACAAACAAAAAAAACCAAAAACAACAACAACAAAAAAACAACAGCAACAACAACAACAAAATATCAAAGTATACACTGGTGTCCCAGTTCTAGCATACCTCAGTCCCTATGTGTTTCCAAGTCCTTCTGGGTAGCATACACTGTCCCCTACCTTGACCTTCTTGAGCCCATTGCCTGGGTGTCTGTTCTATCAGATATCTTTCACTATAAAATCCAGCTATTTTATTTTCCTGGTCTCCTTTGGACTGCTCTTAACTCTCTTGGCCAGTCTCTTGTCCCAGGCTAACCCTTTTAGTCAACAGCTTCTCTCATGCTCTCCCTCCCCTCCTTGAATGGCCAAACTCAGTATGGTGATGTTAACTCAGGATTCTCCTGTGTTTCCTTTTTTTTTTTCTGATTATGCTTTCCCCTTTATCTATAATAATCTTTCTCTTCCCACATAACCTAGGAACAGTCATGTCTTTTATTTTTTTATTCACCTCTCTTTCAAATTTATTGCCTCTTCTTTAATCAATTGCTGTTACACACACACACACACACACACACACACACACATACACACACACACACATACACACACACACACATACACACACACACACACACACACAGTGATTTTTCTTTTATAATTTCTATTTCTTTTTCTTTTTTAAAATGGGTATAAATCTGTGTGGTATGTTTTATGTTGTGCTATATGCATACTATATGTGCATATTTACATGAGTGTGCACAAGCTTAATCTCCAAGGTGTCTGCACAGGTTAAATGTCAATTATTGAGAGCTGGTTCTCATTTTGCTCATTGTTTGAGGGGAGGCATCTCTTACTGCATTGCTGATACTATTTCTGTTCCAGGATTGATGCCTGGGGGATTTTTTACCTGATATCCAGGAATCAAACTGAGGTTGTCAGACTTGCACAGCAACCACATTTATTCACCAGACTATCTCCCTGTTACATCTTCCCATGTCCTTAACTAATACAGTTTTATTTTAATTTTTAAAAATGTATCTGCATAAATGTTTTACTTGGATGAACATGTATGGCACCACAAATGTTTCTATGGAGGCAAAAAAGATCTTGAATCCCTGGAACTATTTTTTTTTTTTCTGGAGAGTTTTGAGCTAACTTTTGTTTGCTAGAAACGAAACCCAGGTTCTCTGCCACAGCATCAGTGCTTATAACTGCTGAGGTATCTCTCCTGTGTCTATGTCAAAACTTTCATATGTCTTCTCATTATTATCTTGTTTGTTTTCATATAACTGTCTTCTATGTATTAGCAGTGACTATCTAAATGTGATTATTGTAGAATTATTCTAAATATCTCAGAATAATAAATCTGTTATTAGCACATTTCACCAGAATACATAGATGTGAAGATACAAGATCATCTTTATTCTTTATAAATGAATTCAGTGGCTCAGGACAGAACTATTTGCCTAATAATTCAATTCAGTAAATCTATCGTGGAGAACCTAATCGATGGGCACTGTGCTAGGTGTTGTGGGTGCTCCTTGTGCCTGACAGCCACTGCCAGTCTTTAAAATTAAATCTGCATTATTAAAGTTGTAATGACCCTCATTTTATATCTCAATAGCATGCTGGGAGTTGACAGGTAGATCAACCTCATATGATTTCTTTTCTTCAAATGTCATGCGGCAAGCTCCTACTGGCACCTATGAGTTTCAGTGATTCTGCTTGACTCATACCAGTTGCTTAGTAACATGGGAAAGTACAGCTGCAGTTACACTTCCTTCAATCTGCTGCTCCTAAATATGAATAAAACCGTAGACATTCTATTTTTATGTTCAGAACTCACCACTTTAAAATCTCTATGTCAGATTCTCTGAAGCATTTTGGTGAAGGCAGTAAAATTACAAATCATATAATGATTAAAAAAAAAATATTTGCATTCATTCTTTATTTTTTTTCTCCCAGATGCAATCAGATTGTGTTAAAGAGCTGAAATTCTATTAGAGTCCTATAGTGAAATAATTGTAGTTATGATCAGGAGGGCTTTGTGCTTGATTTTATGCAAATTATTAAATTTTCAAGAAATGTATGTATTTCTTTGTCTATAAGATGTAAGTGCTTAAATATAGAGATTGTTTTTCCTTATGAGAGATGCTAACAATCATTGTGAATATCAGTAAATCACTACATATCATTACTTCTAAACATATTTTGTTAGTTTTTCTATTATGCATTATCTCTACTCAGATTGCATGAACCAAAATAGGTATTAAAAAGGAAGACTTCAATGGCTAGCTAGCTTTTTTAGAGCTCCTTGTGCTCTCTGGATAAGTTAAAATATTCCCATAATGACAACATGAAGTAATGACCCTTTGGCTATGATCTAGGTCATCCCTCTCTTTTCAGTGCCCACATTAAATCTATTCCTCAGTTCATTTCACATTTTAGGAATGAAGTAAGCTTACATGGTAACTTGTCTTCTTTTGCTTTGAACTCCAAATTCATGATTACTTTAGCTCTCTTGCTTCATGTAAAGATTTTTTTTTTCCAAATGGGATGTGTATCCTTGTCTACTCTATATATGAGTACTAATTTTTCTTTTTCTCTAGGCTGTAACCTCCTGCAGAAAAAGTGTTTTCTGCATTTCACATTAATATTTTCAGCACCTAGCAGAGTTCCTGGCACATTGAATTTATTGCATATTTCCTTTTAAGTAGTAAAAGTCAAAATAATGAAACATAATTAACAAACTGCTTCCTTAAAAATAAACTACACTGAAGATGATCCTAAAGTTCAATGTTCTCAGAAACAACTTACAAATAAAGGCTTTATATGCATTTCTAGCATCCATCTTCGCTCTAACAAAATTGTTAAAACCAAATAGAAAACAGTCATTTAACATTCATAATTTTCAGTTTCTAGCTCTGTATTTAGAATATATTTGGAGTTGTGACTGAGGGGGGAGTTAACATATATTTCAATGAGATCGTCATATTTATAGTGATATTTGTGAAATATTTCCTAGAATAAATATATTTTATCCATATATATATATATATATATATATATATATATATATATATATATATATNTAACATGAACTAACTAGTTCCCCCTGCGCTCATGTCTCTAGCTGCATATATAGAAGAAGATGGCCTAGTTGGCCATCATTGGGAGGAGAGGCCCTTTGGTCATACAGACTCTATATGCCCCAGAACAGGGGAATGCCAGGGCCATCACGTGGGAGGGGGTGGGTAGGGGAGCAGGGCGGGGACGCGGGAGGGTAAGGGAGAATTTCTGGATAACATGTGAAATGTAAATGAAGAAAATATCTAATAAAGAGAGGAAAAAATAAAAAAATAAAAAAAAAGAAGTTAGATGCCAGATGTCATGAAATACAAGTCAATCATCAAAACAGTCCCTGAGTGTAGGAAAGGAGAGAAGAGGGGAAAAAAGAAAGAAAAAGGGAAAAACAGAGTCTTTTGATTAATTCAGAAGTTTAGCTAAAAGAGTTTCATTTTGAATTTCATAAGCACATGCTTTTTACATAGATTATACTGTATTTGCAGGTGGAAAACCAAGAGCACTGTTGTGTATTAGCCTTAGACTGAGTTGTGTGTGTATCTCTGAGCATTTTGGCATGTTATATTTTAAGATGTCTCTTGTGGATGGCTTTAAGTGAGATAACTCATCTCTGCTTCCTTTACTATTTAGTATTTAGAAAATTTACCTGTGAATATTTTAAGCACGAATGCAGATCCTGAGGGAAAAGGTGGAAAGGAGAAACAGGAAGCTTTTCACTCTGTGGACTACCTTAGTAGGCTGATACAGGCAGTCCTTGATATTTCATGTCCCTTCCAGTTGTGTATAGACTCCATGATGGTACAAACTAATGTTCATTTACTTAAAATCATTTTAAGTTGTAACCTTAATATTTCAAAATACTATTATCATCTTGTAATTCTGAGAAGATAGTGAACTATCAATTATCCATCCAATCTCATGAAAATAACACATATTCCTAAGTGGACTGTATTCTTCTTCTTTTATTTTCTTTTTAAATTTTATTTTATTTTTATTTTATTTTTTACACTCCATATTGCATTCCCCACCCCTACCATCCACCCTACCACTGCTCCACATCCCACACCTCATCCCTACCCCACCTGGTCTCCTCCTGGATGTCACCATCTCCTATTCCACTTGGCCTCTTAACTCCCAGGGGGACCTCGAGTCTCTTGAGGGTTAGGTGCATCATCTCTGAATGAATACTTACCCAGAAGTCCTCTACTGTATGTGTTTTGGGGGCCTCATATCAGCTGGTCTATGCTGTCTGTTTGGTGGTCCAGTGTTTGAGAAATCTCAGAGGTCCAGATTAATTGAGACTGCTGGTCCTCCTAAATGATTGCCCTTCTCTTCAGCCTCTTTCAGCCTTCCATAATTCAACAACAGGGTCCATTGGTTGGGTGCAAATATCTGCTTCTGACACTTTCAGCTGCTTGTTGGGTCTTTCAGAGGGCAATCATGATAGATCCCTTTTTGTGAGTACTTCATAGTCTCAGTAATAGTGTCAGGTCTTGGGACCTCCCCTTGAGCTGGATCCCACTTTGGGCCTATCTCTGGACCTTCTTTTCCTCAGGATTCTCTCCATTTCCATTTCGGTGTTCTGTATTCTTAAAGACAAATTTCTTCAGTTAGGTATATTCATGATACAACAGGGTTGTCCGTAACTAAATCTGTGCATGTTTTCTGTTTCTTATACCACTTCATGTATCCAAACTGTAGTCACTATAGAAATATGTGACTATACTTCACATCAATTAGAACATTTCTCTATCAGCAATAATAGCATCATGATGCCCTAAAAAGTGACTGTTCTACTTCTTGAGTGTGTGAAGGAGCTTTAATTAAACACGAAGGACATATTTATGAAATCTTCATCTCATTCATATTCATTTCCTACTTGCTCCTACCAAATTACCTGGCCACGCCCCAATGTGTCTCCTTTCCATTGCATGCCTTATATTCTCTCATTACATTTTCCTCCTTCTTCTTCCTCCTCTGACAGTGTCCAATTTGTGGAACTTATATAAACATGGATGCAGCGTCTTCCACTGTGGCTTTCCCAACAACCCATAGCCATTCCCCCAACCAAGAATTCTCTATATCCCCCTAGTAGCCATTAGCTGTCGAATGACTCTCAGCTAGATCTTTGTCAGGTCCAGGGAAAAATTCCACTTTCCAAGTTCTGCTATCTCTTCCTCTCTACCAAAGGAGACATTTTCTTATCACTGTCAGAAGGAACAAGCATCTATTTGGTCCCTAGTTACAATGCAAAGTGCATGCTGACCTTGAATTCTCCTCAATATCACAGCTACCTGTAGATATTGTCAGATTTTCCCACCCTGCCCCATACCCTAAACTTCCATAACTCACAGACTTCTATCTCCCAGATTCTCATTTCCTTAGAACCCTATAATTATGACTGTGCTTGCTCTTGACTCAGTTTCTCTTGCTGCCCATTCGTGGCCATTTATTTCTTTTCCTCTGTCAATACCCATCACCCCCTCTCCTCTCATAATCAAGTCTACTTTGCTGGGTCTATTATTTTCTCGTTCTGCTTTGGTCTCTTCCCAAAGCCTCAAGCTGTATTCGTCCTCATACCCACAATCAACTTCCCTCGGTTTATAGGTCTTGTGCTGAAATACTCAATTTCTACACTGTTCACGTTACCTTCTATGCTGTAATTTTTAATAGCTTAATCTTGTGCAGTTCCTATGAGGTAACCAGGGTTTCTGTGAGTTCACCTGTGGAGCATCCAGGTCATGCCCAGGAGAAAGTATTTCACACTATTCCTGTGAAAATGGATTCATAATGAAGCATAGTTGAAGAACATACTCACAGTTACTGAAATGCAACCAATAATCTCCTTTTTGATTATCTGATTTTTATTTACTGAATAATGCTCCCACTTTTTCATGGGAGGAATGAAATTTTGATTTCAATTTTCATTACATTTCAGTCACCCATAAAGTTCAGAAACCAAGCTTCTTGCTAAAAAACACTTTTTTTTTTTTTTCCAAGAAACAATCAAATCTTTCAGGATAGAATGAAATGGAAGTGATTTTTCTTTCTTCTTCTTTTTTTTTTATTTTTTCAAACTTTATCATTGCTTGTCAATTTTGAGCTCATGAAATAGTATTCTTTAAAAACTTCAAATGCTCTGAAGACAAAGACACTGTTTCAGCAGCTCTCTAGCATGCTTTCTTCAGGGTTTGCCTGGCCATTGAATTATCCCAGACTTCTGTTTACCAGGGACAACTTTCCCTTGAGACCTTTCAAAGCTATCAGAATTTATAGCTTGTATAAAAATGTAGTGCTAGTCTTCCTTTCTTAGCTGGCCTTAGCTGTGTGTAATCCTTTGCCTTTCACTGGAGATGTGTGAGATTGCCTTCTCTCATGTTCACATTTATAATATAATTTTCAAGCTTGTTTAGAGCAGACATTTGTTGAGATATTATGTATAGATTTCATATAGATTTCATATTATTTCTCTCTCTCTCTCTCTCTCTCTATATATATATATATATATATATATATATATATATATATATATATTTGTCTGGTACTTTGACTCCTACAATCTTTATACCTCCACTTCTAGAAATTTTTCTGTGCCTTAGGTGAAGGAATTGCTTTATAGATGTATATATACTGTGAGGCTGGGTACCCTACAGTTAGTTCCTCTTTGTATTTTGACTGGTTTGGGTTTTCTGTAATTGTCCCTATCTGTTGCCATGAGGCTTTCTTTTCATTTCATATGAGTCTTTCTTTTCATCTCCATTAGTAAATTTGTTTATGTTACATCTTAATTTCAGATACCCCTCTTCAACATCTCCCCTCACACAGCGTCTCCCCCATCACCTACTCTTCTCCTCTGGGGAAGGACCCTCCTGGTAGGGAGTGAGAGCACACTTATCTGAGGGGATAAAATTAGAACTTAAAATACAGTTAGAAAATGAATTGGTCTGGAAAAGTGTACATAGTGGTATCTATTCTATATATAATGACCTTGTTTGCTATATGTACTTTATTAGATTAACAATGCTAGGTATGATTTTCCTCCTGTTGACAGAGCTATAGTCCAAGTAGATAACTATTGATTACCACCAATATATAAGCACTACATTATACATTTAGTAATATAATAGCTATTTTGTTGTCATGGTTATGATTGTGATATAATATTAGGTGGTGGCTTTTGAGAGAGAAAGATGCAATTCTTGCTTGTCCAAACTGTTTATTCATAAAAATGGGGTACACACTATTTACTCAGGGTGGACCAGAGATTAAATTCCCCCAGGAAGGAATCTCTGAGAAAGCAAATGTATTTCTTATACCCTCAGGGCCCATCTATATACCCCATTAACATGGAGAACTCTTTGGCTTGTGCTATGTGACTAGCTGTCATGGTCCTCATGTGGAGTGTCACAGTCATATGCTCTGGGACAAGAACAGGGTCAGGAGCAGATAAAAAAACCTACCATTCTCAAATATAAGACATTACTGGGGTTTCAGACTCCACTCAACCTCCACAGGGTTTGTCTGATAACACAGTTCTACATGTCCCCTGCATCAGCACAGACTACTTAAGGCCACATAGACCCCAAGGGTTCATTGCGTCCCGGGGCAGAAATGTGGACCAGGAACATCAACATGGCCTCCAGTGGCTTCAAGGGCCAAAGTATTTGTGGTAGGATGTCCAACCCAGGAGGTCAAACTTTCTTCATCATTCTTCCCCAGACACAGGTGGATCACAAGCCAAGGTGACAGATTCAGGGCCAGGGCTGTGCCTACTTTTGTATAGACTATAGATTGTTTTATACCATTTTACAGCATCTCATCGTCAGCCCTCTCTCTCATCTGTCACCTCCATTGTGTCTCCAATCCTATCTTTCCCCACAGCACCACCCCATTTTTATTTCCCATCTTTCCATCACATATTTGTTTACTACCATGGTGCCCACCCATCCAGACAACTAAAAAGAAAAAGAAAAACAAAACATATCAACAAAAAACAAAAAGAAACAAAATAAATCTATTTTTATAGGCATGCAAACCTAGAAGGAGATGCTTGTCTTGCCTCTCATAGGCAGGGAGCGCAGAGCCTGTGAAGATGACCAGTTCTATACTTGTGAAGACAGACCATGCCTAAATTGACCCCAGTCTGGCCTGGGAGGGCAGAACAAGCCTGAGACAAAACCCGACCCAATACCACAAAGGTCTGGCAGGCAAACCGTGACCTACACAACCCATGCCTGGTTTCCCACTGCACAGTTAAAGCATAGCAATCCTGAAAGGATTCCAGACACTCAGGGTCCCCAGTCACCACTAAGATGAGCAAGTATTTGATGGAGAGATGGAAAAGAAAGAGAAAAAGGAAGATGGATGCAGTGAAGAGAGATAGAATTGGAGACTCAAGGATAGTAAGGAAAAGCTTAGTGGGAGTATCCTGCTATGCTAAGACCATGGTGAGGTAATTAAAAAAAAAAAAGGGTCTATGTTTGCTCTTGCCTTCATGCTCCCACTCTCTACAAATTCCCTGCTCCCTCTCCACTTGCTCATGGCTGACTTCTACTTATCTCTCTCTACCCTCTTGACTCCTCTCCCCATGCCCTCAATAAACTCTATTTGATACAAAAAAAAAAAAAAAACCAAAAACCAAAAACCAAAACAAAAGACAAAAACGTGTATTTTCAATAAAAGAAAATAATATTATGTTGAGCTAATAAAATACATGAGGTTTACTTTTCCTAATTTAAATTTTTGTTTGTTTGTTTTTCAAGACAGGGTTTCTCTGTATAGCCCTGGCTGTCCTGGAACTCACTTTGTAGACCAGGCTGGCCTCAAACTCAGAAATCCGCCTACCTCTGCCTCCCAAGTGCTGGGATTAAAGGCGTGCGCCACTACACCTGGCTCCTAATTTAAATATTTTAAAGAATATTAAAATTTGAGACTTTCAAAGATTGGTAGGTTTGTTTTAGAAGATTTTTTATGGCCTATTCCATTTTATAAGTAGGCAATTATGTGATAAAATTGATACTTGTAATATTCTTTCTCTTTATTTACAAATATTGATTTATTGTCACTAAAGTTTTGTTCTAAATAACTGACAAGCAAGATATCATTATGAGGAACAAAGTTCTGTCTTCTGTTATTAGGTCCAGAGAAGGAAGTACATCCCTAAATTATGGCCAGTGTGTTATGATGCTAAACCTTTGCCTTCTTTTCTTCCTAATCTTGAGATAAATGAATTTAACATGTTGCTCATTTATTTTATATATTTATTTATGTAAAAATGTAAAAGGTTTATGTAATCTAAAGTGAAACCAGAGACTGATTCAGGATGCCATTTCTGAATCAAAAGAGAACTATGACCAGTCAGCACATGTACTGACACCTGAATCTCGGATGTACCAACTTCCATTCAGAAATGAATGTCTATTTTCTTAGAAATTATTCTGCCCAAGGTACTTGGTATTGCAGTTAGATTCAACTTAATTTGTTCATTTGATTAGATTTTTCCATATTCCAAGTATTTTCTCTTGAGAACATTGTATCATTGAGAGCAAGAACAATGAACTTAAGTCCCATAAAATATTGTATTTTTGAAATATTGGTTCTACATAACTGAAGAATTCTGTATGTGAATATTCTTAATGTCTTCTTACATATCCTCTTCAGAATTTTATATGAAATACATTCATATCACCAATTTTATATTTCATGTGTTCTGTAATAACTTTTCATATATGAGACTTGAGTTAGAATGAAATACTTTATTCCATTTTCCCTCACATATGTACATGTATTAAATGGAAATGTTTTATTCATTGTTTTAAATCTCTTATAATGAGCAAACCTAATTTTTAGAGATATATGTGTGTATTTTTAAGAACCATATTTGTATCTTCAAGTATGCTGGTGTAAACATATTCATCCTATTTTTAACTCTTGTATAATTTTGCTTAATAGCACTAAATGATCTTATGCTTCTGCATTTTGGGGAAAATAGTAACAATTTTCCATTCTATAATTTAGACTATTATTAGACACATTTATTTTAATTTTACATAACTATATTTTCATATCTAACAGAATGACAGAATATGCTTACATTTAATAAAACTAAAATATCAGGCATATTTCACTCAACTATGGTTTCTGAAGTCAATATGTCTTTTCTTCTCCACCAGAGGTTCTAAAATATTAACCTATTTACCCATTTCCACCTTTCATTCTATATGTGACCTAGACACAATAGAAAGTGGGAAGTGTTGCAGCTGAAGGCTGGCTTCAGAAGGAATACAGATATACTAACAGGACTGCACCTTATTTTCTAACATTGCCAGTATTCTCTTCCTTGGGGTGCTTGTCTATTTGAATTGATATGTGTACTATTTTTAACAGTAAAAACAAACCTCACATATGACAAGTTGAGCCTTGCTAGTTGTTCTTTTCCTAACACACAGAAACCTTAGTTCATATTTATATTATAGATAGACCTAAACTTCACCTATTGGCATCAGAGAGTTTGATTATTAGTAATTATGCTTTACTGGCAACTGTATCAAGTGACCTTGAGATATGGTCTAACTAAATTTAACAAGTAAGTCAAGAAATAATCCAAATCTAGAAGAAATTTTATTCAATGATTTCTTATTAATAAATTACCAATATTCTAAGTAAAAAAGTATTTAAGAATAATTATTAATAATGATTCATACATGTTAATTTAAATTTGTATTGCCCATTTTGAGGAATTTTAACCAAATATATCTTATTTTTCATATGTGTTGTCCCATTCATCTACATTTCTTAGCTAGATATTCTTGTTATATGATAGTAAAAAAAATAATTTAAATTAAGAAGATAAATATTCTAGAGTAACTAAGTCAATTCATGACTTATTGTTTTCAGTCCAAATTTCTATATAAATTAGATTACATTGTTCTAACAAATAAAACACTGGATTAAATTTATAGCAAACATTTTATATAGCATATGTAATATTAATAAACAGTATATGATTATTCTGGTAAAAACTCCTATATCTGTGGCATTTTCAAAAATATACACAAATAATGACAGCAAATTGATTCTAATCCTAAAAAGAAGCTTCATAGGGAAAAATAAAAATCATCAAATGTTCCCTATAAAAAATACAAAAGATGCATGTCATATATTAAAATGGCAGAGGTTAAATAATGTTTTAAACAAAAAAAAAAAAGAATCAATGTTTAAGCATACTATAAAGTAAACTTACCTATAATGGTTAGAAGTTTTAGAGGAACCAAGCTTCCAGCTGTAACATGACAAAAAGAACTGAGGGAATGACCTTTGGGACGAAACTAAGGATGTCACTTCCAGTGTGACAAAGGTGAGGAGGTGTGAGGGAGGGTAGAGCTGTTACTGTCAGTCCCCACTGGAGTCTGACTGGAGACTGACCCTGATGCCTACATCCCTGAGCATGAGTCTCCACCGGGATGTCTNAAGAAAATTTCAGTTAAAGTACAAAATATTTTTAATGTTGTTCAGCAGTGGAGTAGAGTGAGGAAGACTCTTTCACTTTAGGAAGAACTGTTCCGTATTAGAAAAATAAACAGCACAGGGACAAACCAGACATTACCAAAACTAGGCAGAGCAGCAGAAATTCTGGAAACCTTGCAGAATTGCATCAAAGATGAGGGAACAACAAAGAAAGAGCCCATCTCAATTTATTAAGAAATATTAAAGCTAAAACCCAGCAGAGTCCTAAGAACAGTATCCTAAGAGAAAAAACACAGAATCATGTACATTTCATAGGCCATTTTATGATAGGAATAATTCACAAAATATAAGGAAAACGGGGGGGTGTTGGAAATCATGTGCATATAAGGTATTAGTAACTACTTATTAAAGGAAGTGATTAAAACAGTGAAATACCTACAATTCTATAGGTTTATTTCTTGGTCTTTTTTTCTAATATCTTCTATACCACAATGAGTCTACTTCTAGTGTTATTTTGACTGCATTCACTATGGTAGCTATTATTTATTATCCTGATTTGGTTGTCTTATGTACATCTGTTTATGAGCAAACATGTCTTAGAGGAACTGTCATTTTGCCTTCTTCTTACAACCAGCTTTGTAACTGTTTTCCAGCACCTTAATGTCGATTTGTATTACAACCTTTGAGGGAGTCTACCGTATGTTCTTGGACACAGTGATCACATTTAATATCATTTGATATTTATAAAAACTGACAAGGCTTGACACATCTCTGAATTATTATTTTTTTCTCTGAGCCTTCAGAGATAAAAATAATATTACGATTTAAACTGTACTATTGACTTAACAAAGAACCTGCCTTCTTCTGAGGAATATGGTGCTGTCTTCCTCAGTCTTCCGTTGCCTGAAGAATAGTAGGAGCTCTCTAGATCCTATGTTTAATCCTCTCTATGACTGCTGCACCATACTCAAACCATTTCTCCAAAGATTCTGCCCCTTTAGGGAATACTTAGTAACAGGGTTGACACTCAATTTACACATATTGGACGCGCTGAAATTCAGGCTATCACACATGTTAATAAATATTTCATTTCTACTATTTAATAGTGAAATTGTCTTGAGTTGTGAGTTGTGATCTTCCTTATCTATGTCCAGTTTCTTCTACCTTAATAATTCTTGAACAAATGGATATATATATATATATATATATATATATATATATATATGACAAATATGATATATATATATATGACAAATAATTTTTAAACATGGTAATCAATCTTATTATTTGAAATGAAAAATATGGTTCAGATATTTTTAAAAGTTACAAAAGTTATTTGTAGTTTATTTTTCTTTAATTTAAGTTCTGTGTTTAAATTTTAGTATACTTTATTATGAATAATATGCAGCATAAATGTCCCCTTCCCTGACCTTTACTCTAGTCTAATGAACTGGAGACATTATATTTTATTGTTTATTTTTGAAATTGCATTGCAATTACAGCATAGCATTTTTCCTGCCCTTTTCCTCCCACTAAACCATCCCATATGCCTCACTCCCTCTCCTTCAGATTAAATGCCTTTTTTGTTTTCAAATGTAATTGAGTATATTCCCAAATATAACCGACTAATACCATATAAGATTACCTGTGTATGTGTTTGCAGGGCTGACCCTTTTGAAACTGCACTGCCAGTTTTTGTGCTCTTCTCTGGGGAGGGCATCTTGCCATCTTCCACTTTTATTCAACTGCCTGTGTTTCTTATGTAGGATTGATGCTTTATTAGGTTTTCAATGTGTAGCTTGATTTGTTCCTTAGAGACCGTCTTTATGAATGTGATTAGCATTTTTCTCCATTTTTAGGTTCTATGGATTTTAGTCATATATAGATGCCATCTTTACATCTTTGACACTACCAGGAAGAGATGCTTATTGAAGATAGGCATCCTGGCATAAATAATTAACATTCATTTATAAAATCATTTGATATCTGTACTTAAAGTTGAGTATGTTCCTCATTATATAATCCAATAAAATAATGTGAGACTTGTCTAATGTTTCAAAGTGAATCACCCTCCTTCTGGGTAAAGATAAAATGTCTGCAGGCAGTCTGCTTCATGTTTTACATCAGTTTTTGCTTCTCATAGAAGAAAACATTTCTAATAAAGATGTTCTCTTTTCAAATCTACAAACAGGTAAGGTCTGATATGTACCTATATCTATACCTTATACATCTCTATCTCTACATATAATATAATGTATAATCATATATATTATGTATATCCATATATATGAAGATTTTTCTCATGGGAAGCTAGCTACTTTGTCTAAAATATTTTTGTTTAAAAATTTAATTAACTTTTAAATATTTGTTCTTACTCACAGTGATGAAAAAAATTGGAGATGCATTACACAAAGAAAGTTATTGTTCGCAGTCCTCCCTTTCAGTTATTCACATACAAATGGTGAAAAATTGCTGACCTTTAAGAAAGCTTACAAAATAATGGAAACCTCATTTTAAAACATAGCAACTGAATTTTAAAAGGCCCATTAATGTATTTATTGTCTCACCAAAACAAAATTTCCACTACATAGATAAAATATAAAACCAGCATTGAATGATTCAGACAAGAATAACACCAGAAGATGTATAAATAGCTTTGCATGTCAGTCCCATGGAGATAAGTAAAAGACAGGAGAGGAAATGGAGGATTTAGATCATTAATGGTATTTGTACTCTTCTGAAGATATTGGATTTCATCCTGGGGATTTGGGGTTGGAGGTGACCCTATCAGGTGTGTGCCTGAAAAGGATTCCTGTACCAGCAGCATGAAGGACAGCTCTGACAGGGATCTAAAGTGCAATGAACATTTAATAGGTAGGAGAGATGCAAAGAGCAACATAGACCGGGCATGCTACTGAGCCTTCAAAAATGTTTATTGAGTTGGAATGAATTGAAGAAGTTTGTTGAAACTTTCCTTTCTCACGTCTTATTTTTAGAAAATGTCAATAGTAGGTATCCATTGGATTACTTTAAAGTTCTTCCACCAAAACACAGTGAGGGTGACCCAGCTGAAGTCTGGGTGAATGACCTATCTCATCATCGATGCTGCAAAGTGTCATGTCATCAAACACTGCCCTACAGATGCCAACATTGTTCAAAGCAGTCCTTATCCCTTCTGAATCCTGTAATACAGTTAAGATGCACACAATAGCTTTCTGCTTCTTGTGAAGGAATTCAATATCTACCATAATCATTTCCATCTACAAAAACAACATACTCATGATTGTGTCCATTTTCATATAAAACACTTCTTATATACTTACACCTGGACTCTTGTCAACCTTCATTTTTTCTTAATCTATGTTAAAGTTCTGCCAGTAGAATAAATCCTTTGGCAGTTTCCTGCTAATAATTTTGAAAATTAACAATATACCACAAGAATATCTGCCAACAGATGATTGAAAGCTGTTTGAAATACTTCTAGCTTTGAAACACTGCCACATATTTATAACTGCATCACCATAGTACTGGCACATGGAATAATAGAAATATCTTTCCCTATTTGATAAATGAAATTTTAGTTAATAAAAGAGCATAATTTGGGGGAAAAAACCAGATAAGTTGGTATATGTCTCTAATCCTAGAACTAGGGGTACAAAAGCAGGCATAACACTTCTGTGTGTGAGTTTGAGGCTACCCTGGTCTAGATCCAGACTTCTGGGAGTAGCATATTGAGAACCTGTAAAAAAAATAAAATAAAATAAGTGAAGAAGAAAGATGATGTCTTAATTCTATGCATTATTTTTCATATCTTAAGTAAATATATCAGTTTTAAAGTTTTCATCACAATTTTGAAAATGGAAAATATTATTAGACAATCATATGTTTTTCCCCTATGTATGGCTTTACATGTCTTTATATTTAAAACCAATGCAAGCACTGAAATCGCTGTAGCTGTAGCTATCCATACCCTGACAAGGAAACTGTCATGGCTTGAGTTCCGTTGTCTCTATATGACTCAAAGATCCTCAAAGAAATAGTTCAAATATTAAGAAATAATAATTTATAATTTTGGTCTGAAGAAACTTCTGTCTTTGTCATATGACAACTTGAAAAAATTTAAATATACTAAAAAATAATCTTTAAATGCTGTAATTCAATTAATTAGCACCTATTATAAAATATAATCTTATCAAGGGGCTTTTGGTGGATGGCCAGTGATTGATACAATCTTTGAACTGAGATATAAGAAAAATTCAGACATTGTGGTAGATTCTCGTGCAAAATCCATATGAATAATTGATGATACACATTTTGGAAACTAACAAGTCAAATTAATATAGAAAAAGATGCATCATCAAATTACATTCACACTACATTGCAATGATTAATTCAAACATAGCTATATAAAGTTATTGGAAATAACCTCCTCTGGCATTAAAAGTTGTGATAGAGAAGGATTAGGTGAATAATATTTGAGGTGACTAATCATTTCTGTCACTAAAATATCGGAATTGCAGTCAGTATTGCTCACAAAGAAAATACAAATATTTCATCACACTTAATTAAGAAATACTTTATGATCCCGTGAAAAGGTGATTTTGAGGAATTTAATATAAAGAGGGTGTGCTGAAGAGTTTTCTCAGTGGTTATGGGCATAAGTTGATCTTGCAGAGGACCTGAGCTCAATTCTGAGTCCTAGCACCCACAAGGTGGCTCATGACACTTTGTAACTATAGTCCAGGTAGATCAGTAGATCTGATGACCTCTTTGTATTCCATTGTTACACATTCAGTGCACACACACACACACACACACACACACACACACACACACAAGCAAAACACTTATTCCCATACAATAAAAATAAATAATTAAAAGGTAATGGGAAAGGTCAAATAATAATAAAAAGTCACACAAACAAATAATAATGTGTCACTTGTAAGTTAGTAACTACAGGGAGTGCAAGTAACAAAGACTGGAAGTTAATATTAAGTTTAGTTGCTAAAGAAGGGCTTAGAAATTTAACAAGATATGACAAGTATAGTTACTGTGGCTCTAGATCAGCTTTGGGTGCTACCTGCCAGAGGTTTATTAAGCTGTCAAATATGTATGTCCCATATATCACACTGCCAATTTTCTTTGTGTGTTTTATTTTATTTTTTTCAATTTTTATTAGATAATTTCTTAATTTACATTTCAATTGCTATCCCGAAAGTCCCCTCCCCCCTCCCCCTTCCTGCTCCCCCGCCCACCCACTCCCACTTCTTAGCCCTGGCGTTCCCCTGTATTGGGGCATATAAAGATTGCAGTACCAAGGGGCCTCTCATCCCAATGATGGCCTACTAGTCCATCTTCTGCTACATATGGACCTAGAGACACGAGTTCTGGGGGTTCTGTTCAGTTCATATTGTTGCTCCTCTTCTAATGTTGCAGACCCCTTCAGCTACTGGGGCTCTATCTCTAGCTTCTCCAATGTGGGTCCCATGCTCTCTCTTATGGATGACTGTGAGCATCCACTTCTGTGGGAGTCAGCTATATCAGGGTCCCTTCAGTAAACACTTGCTGTCCTATGCAATAGTGTCTGAGTTTAGTGACTGATTATGGGATGAATCCCCGGTGGCTTAGTCTCTGTATGGTCCATCTTTTCATCTTAGCTCTAAACTTTGTCTCTGTAACTCCTTTCATGGGTATTTTGTTTGCTATTCAAAGGAGGAATGAAGTATCCACATGCTGATCTTCCTTCTTGATTTTCTTGTATTTTGCAGATTGTATCTTGGGTATTCTAAGTTTCTGGGCTAATATCCATTTATCAGTGAGCGCATATCCAATGACTTCTTTTGTGATTGGGTTACCTCACTAAGAATTATGTCCTCCAGATTCATCGATTTGCCCAAGAATTTCATAATTAAACTGACAAATGGAGAAGGAAGTTAAGCATAAATAGTTGTCCTACAAGTCACTGCTTCACAAGCAAACTTTAGGAATCAGGTAAAGACCATCCCTACCCATGCAACCCTGGCAATCTGAGATCAGTCCCCGGAGCACACATAAAGTGGAGGTTAGTAGTAGAAAGTTTGCCAGAACATTATCATTTGTCCTATATGCTCTCAGAGTGGTATGAATGTCCCGTCTCCTACACAACAACAATAAAACACAAATATATAATTTCATGTAGTATATCCATATTTAATAATCATATAGAAGTGTTCAATAATAACAAATGTGTAATACTATTCAGCAGTGTAGATTTCAATTACATATTTGATGTCTTCAGAGATATTTCCTAATTGTCTCATGTCCAAGTGAGTTAATCCCAGGTTAACTGAAACATTTAATACATATCTTATAAACAGTAACTACTAAATGTCTTATTGTATGTAGTCACTATATTCCCAGTACAGAAGATTATGTCAGACAGTATAGTAATGGGTCAGCTGTTTCTCTATAACAGAAGATAAGCTAGGATATATGCATACTTATCTAATTCAAATAACTGAATACATTTAAGAGAACCAAGTCCCATTGTTATAGGAATAAAATACTCGCTAAGGAATGCCTCCCAGTTTTATAGAAATTAAAAAAAAAATGTTGAATCTAAGAACACATATTAGATAATACACAATCTTAGTCTAGACATTTGGACAAGACACAAGTCCAATGTCACCAGACATTTCTTGGATGAAAATTTTCCAGTCTGCACATCCTAAAATATATCAGCGTGGTTAAGACCAGAGCTTAAGGGTTCTTATCACAATCACTGGAAAAGAAGAGATGACGAGAGACAGAGAGAGAGAGAGAGAGAGAGAGAGAGAGAGAGAGAGAGAGAGAGATTTGACACAAACTGATGCTCCAGCTGAAGTTGCTGATTACTATTTTTTTCCTCTGTCTTGAACAAAAATCAAATATTCTGTTGGTTCTCAAATTGAGGAATTGTTTAAATTCATTTTCCATATAAGGTTTAAGATAATTAATTTCATCAGAATGATGCAGAATCACAGAAATTAACAAAAGCAGAAAGAAATGTATCTAAGCATTGGATGAAATATTTATACATTCGTAAAAATAAGCTTCTATGTTTTGTTTTCAACTTAGCCTTTATCGGCTGAGCCTTGTCCAAAGGAAACACAGGGACAAAAAATTGAGCAGAGACAGAATGAAAGGCCAACCAGAGACCGCCCCACCTAGGGATCCATGCCACCTGCAGACACCAAACATCCACACTATTGCTGATTCCAAGAAGTGCTTGCTGAAAGGAACCTGGTAGGACTGTTCCCTGAGAGGTTCTACCAGCACCTGACCAATACAGATGCAGATACTCACACCCAACCATTCGGATTGAACACAGAGACCCCTTTGGAAGAGCTAGGGAAGGACTGAAGGAGTTGAAAGGTATTGAATCCCCATAAGAAGAACAATAACAACTAACTGGATCAAGCAGAGCTCACAAAGGCTAAACCAAAAAGGACTCCATGGAGGAAGCCAGGACTCTAGATACATATGTAAGAGAGGATGGCCTTATGTGACATCATTGAGAGGGGAGACCCTTGGTCCTAAGGAAGCTTGATGTCCCAGCATAGGGGGATGCTAGAGCAGTGAGGTGGAAGTGGATGAGTGGTTGGAGGAGCACACTCACAGAGGCAAAGGGGGGAGGGGCTATAGGATAAGGGGTTGGATTGTGGAAGGGTAAACAGGAATGGAGATATCATTTGAAATGTAAATGAATAAAATGATTAATAAAAGCAAAATTTTAAAAAAGAGAAAGAAAATATGCTCCTAGGCAAAGCCACAAGAGTCAGAGGCCCACTCTCAGGGATCACACAAAACCACTAAACTGGAAGACATAATATATGCACTGGGGACCTGGTGCAGACCCATACAGATCCTGCGAATGCTGCTTCAGTCTCTGGTTTCCTGAGCTCTGAAGAGAGAGATTTGATCGACATAACTCATTTAAGGCTGAATTTTCCAAGACAAGATCCTAGCATGGCTGTCCCTTGACAGGCCCAACAAGCAGCTGACTGAGACAGATGTAGATACTTACACCCAGTCATTGGTCTGGAGTCAGGGAAACCTGTGGTTGAATTGGGAAAGGCTGGAAGAAGCTGAAGAGGAGGGTGACCCCATAGGAAGACCAGAAGTCAAACTAACCTGGACCTCTGAGATCTCTCAGACACTGAGCCACTCACCAGGCAGCATAAACTAGCTGGGCAGAGGGCCCTGACACACATACAGTAGAGGACAGCCTGGTCTGGCCTCAGTGGGAGAAAATGCACCTGACACTCCAGAAACTTGAGGCCTCAGGGAGTAGGGAGGCCTGGCAGGGGTGGGAGGTGTACCTCCAGTTGGAGACTGTCGGGAAGGGTAATGGTGTGAGGAACTTTGAGAAGGCAGACGAGGAACAGGGTAACCACAGGGCTGCAAAATAATAAAAGTCATAAATAAATCAATAAGCTTGCTAAATTATTATCTTTTACTCAATTCTAACTTTGCAAAATAAAGCTTACACTATACAATTATTTTTTAATAATTGTGAAGGGGTACAGTGAGAAGTATGTGAGATGTGTATACCATTTTATTTAGAAAATAAGATAAAATCAAAAGCATTTGGTTGAGATAAATTAGTACTATGAGTATTACTGAATATTGGGGGAAATGAAATATATTACACATTATGAAATGAAATAGAATTTTATAAAGTAATATACTAAAATTCCAACGTTTTATCTTTTTGTTTTGCTTAATCTTTGGTTTTGTTGTTGTCTTGGTTTTTCACCGGGTCTTGTGTAGCTTAAGTTTGCCTGAAAGACAATTCTGATTCTGTAGTCAGAATTACCCTGGATTCCTCATCCTCCCAACTTTACCTCTCAGGATATTGACTCACACATAAATGTGACAATATCTGCTTCCTGTCTAAAATTCTAAGAAAGGAATCCTTAAAGAGCAAGAAATGTCTCCTGTGCACGGAATCTCAACTGCATGTTGCCTATTCAGACAATCGTGTGTTATCACTTTATCAAAGCCACTGTTAATACCACCTGATAATATAACAATTTCAATTTTATTAACATATTTTATTAAAATATTTAAAATTTATAATTTAGAAATATTGTAATGATTTCTCCTTAAAGTGAAATCCTTGGAGGATATACCATTGATGGCATAAATCATATATCTGTGTCTCTAAAAGAAGTGAGGATACCAAACAACAGCTTTTGTTAACATTTAGAATAGCCGGGCATGGTGGCACACGCCTTTAATCCCAGCACTCGGGAGGCAGAGGTAGGTGGATTTCTGAGTTCGAGGCCAGCCTGGTCTACAAAGTGAGTTCCAGGACAGCCAGGGCTACACAGAGAAACCCTGTCTCGAAAAACCAAAAAAAAAAAAAAAAAAAATTAGAATAAGGTTGTATATTATAAAGGATTCCATGGTAATAGAAGAATACTAGAGAATATGGGCAAGCTGTAGTGTTGGTGTGGTGTCAGTGCTTGCCCAATAATACCAGCTAGTCTGTACCTAAAGTCAGAGTTGACATTTTTTTTTTGCAGTGTGTTAGCAATATGAGATGACATACTGTTGTCCCCACTGCTTCTTATTATTGAAAAGTGTGATATGTTATTGTGCATTTTCCAGGGTCAGGAATTCATTGCTCTGAATATTGTTCTACCCATTCTATCTCTGAATGGGGTATGTATTGCCTAGAAAGCCAGGAGAAATAGCTTCTTGGGCCAATATTTAACATCAAGGGACTATGGGGAAATAGTTTGTAAAATGTATTTAGAGTAAAAGATATGAAGGTATGCAAAGAAGTTGAAATATATGTTTAGCACTGCTTATCCCATGGGACACTCCAGTGTGACAGTTTCCAAATAAGATAGGGGAGCCAGATTTTGTATCTATACTGACAGTTTATTATAGGTGATGAAAGGTGGCCACTGTCTGAGTTGAAGCAACTCCCTTTGGCTGAGAATACGACTTTTTGAGAGATTCCTCTTTAAGGTTTCAGGATTTCACTGCAGGCACTTCAGTCTTGAGAAGTAGAGCAGGAAAATACACAGAGGCAAAAACTGTATTCATGGATTCAGATGGTCTTTCTGGCTCTGGATATAACATTCAAGATCAGTTTTCTAGCTCTGGTGGAATTTCTATGAGTTAAAAGATTTATTTTCATGCTCACACTTTTCTGACTAAAATAGTTAAATGTTACACATGAAGTTGACCTGGCCAATATAACCTCATATTTCCTTAATTTATTCTAAATTCATGATTTTTTAAAATTCCCTACCTTAAGTGAAAATTAGAATGTATCATCAAATGCTGCCAGAAAGTATCCTTGCAAAATTTCTAGGTGCTATTCCTATGAAAACAGAAAACAGGCTCTTTACATTTCCTTTTCCATTGGAGATTGTAAGTGAATACAACATGCACACAGGCAACAATGGTTACATTCTCAGCAAGTCTCCTTTGAATATAATGTATCTTGCTTGACTTTCTGGGAAGAGAGTAAGAAGGGAACAAAGAGTGTGGATGCATTCATCATGTCTTAAAACATGTAGGAAGAAAAGGAAAGGAGAAAAGGAAGAAAGAAAAGATGAGAATAAGGCAGGATCAGAAAGTAATATATGATGTAACCAGGTAGCAGTATCTGGAATAACAGTAGGATAGTTGTTTTTCTTCCACGGTTTCTCCACAGGATAAAGACGTGGGTTGCTTAGAATCAGGGAGAACAAAACCATGTATAAAAGCTTGCAAAATACAGAACTTTAATTACTCTCTAAGAGTTAATAGTGACTTAAACCACTAAAAATTTACAGTCAATGTTGCTAACTAATTCATTCCACTAGGCACTAATCTTTGATATGTGACTCAGAAGATGCCTGGTGTTATGTCTGGGCAAAAGTAATCTAGGTGGTAATGCCAGTAAAAGTATATAGAGAGCAGTGTCAGAAGAGCAGTACATGTAGAAGAATGCTCTGGAGAAGGTTGAGAGGAAACTCAGCAATTATTTCGAGGGAGCATTGGCAGGAGCCTATGATGTAGAGAAAGCAGTGAAGCCTTTTAAGGGGTGTGGGTTGCTGGTAGAACTATTAAGCCCATGAAAGAAATCTGTGTAGCCCCTGCTGTTGATCCATCTGCAGAAAGTTCCCTATGCCAGTTCTCTTAATTAGGGTGGGCAGGGAAGAACATCCTGTTGCGATGAAGTCCATCTCACAATAAAAGAAAGAACTGATTTTGCTTATTGAGCTTCTACCAAGAAATGTGTTAATTATCAAATAGAAGAACACTTTGTATATGTGGTAAAGAAGTTCTTAGCAAAAGCAAAAAAAAAAAATGTTGAGGTAAGCTGAAATTTTAATTTAACATGAAGTGTTCAGCCTACTGAGAAGGCTGATTGAACTAACTGTTCTCAGTATATTTATTTGATCTCCAATCCTGATTTATCTAGAATTCCTCTTAATTAAAATATGCGATGAACTGTTTTCCATTGCAGACTAGAAAGGACATTATTTTCAACTAGATAAACATCATTCTTGAAAATTTGCTAAGAAGCACACACATCATTTATAGTTGTGATAAAAAATAAAGTATATTTGGGCTAATGTCATCGCCATTGTGACATTAGATGAAATACCAAACAGCAGGAACATAGAACCTGAAAAGACGACCTCCAGTAGATAGACATGACTCCCCGGTGAAGAGATGGGGACATCAATCAATCTATGTTTTAAACCCAGAATTGTCCCTATCCAAAAGAAATATAGGGACAAGAATGGAGCAGAGGCTAAAGGAAAGGCCATCCAGAAACTGCCCCACCTAGGGATCCATTCCATCTGCAGACACCAAACTCTGACACTATTGCTGATGTCAAGATGTGCTTTCAGACAGGATCCTGATATGACTGTCCTCTGGGAGGCCCTGACAGCACCTAAGACAGATGAGGATACTGACAGACTCAGACCAGGAACACCAAAGGAAGAGTTAGGGGAAGGCAGGCTGAAGGAGCTGAAGGAGACTACAACCCCATAGAAAGAACAACAGTATCAACTAACCAGACCCCTCAGAGCTCCTAGAGATTGAACCACCAACCAGAGTATGTATGGGCTGATCTATAACTCCTGCTAAATATGTAGCCTAGGGCTGCCTAGCATCAGTAGGAGAGGCACTTGGTCCTGTGGGGGCTTAATGCCCTAGAGAATGGGTATATTAGAGGGATGAGGGGGGAGTAGGTGTTTGGATAGTGGAGCACTCACTTAGAGACAACAGGTAGAGGTAAGGAGTGGAGTGCTCCATGGAGGGGAGACTAGGAAGGGGGATAACATTTGAAATGTAAACAAATAAAATGATTAATAATAAAAGAAATTGAAGTGTTTTTATAAGTAGCAGAAATTGGAATAACCAAGAAATATGCACTGTCACTATATTATATATAAAACTAATATAATCTTTTGGGGGTATTTGTTTTTGTCTTTTGCTTTTTAATTAATTTATTGTTTTTCGAACACAAAGGTTTTCTTGTAGTTTTATGATCTCATCCAAACTTTAAAATAACCAAACATTGATAGTATTTATGAAAGGCCCACTAAAATTCAATCATATTTTAAATATTTTAACCTTTGTACTACTTTGATCTGATATGAAATTTATCCATTGACATTTGTAATTACATGTGTCTGCTTCTGTGATTTAAGTAAACATGAATGGTCTTTTGTTGATATCTTAAACATTAGCTTGACTACTTTAAATTCTACTTGCAGTGCTTCATATGTCAAAGATGCCCTTTATCAAATTATTTTACTGAACGATGGTTGCAAGCTAAACTTTTAATTTGACTTTCCTTTACTGAATGAGCACTTAATGTTTCACTTTCAGTTCTGAGTTAAAACAATTTATCTAAGCTATATTTTTCTTAAATTATAAAATTTTATGACAAAATCATAATTAATTATAAAATACAAAATATACATAGTGATAAATATATAATATATTACAAAATTAATTTTATTCATAACAAAGTAAGTCATATAATTCTATACTGAACATTATGGTATAAAAGTGAATTTTACTTATTCTGTGTTTAAAATATTAATTTACTATTATTATGAATTTATAGTGAATTTCTAGTCCTTGAAGCTTAAGCAAATATAGGACAATTGATTAGTTAATAAATAACTTAACTATATACAGAAATGTGTGTGTGTGTGTGTGTGTGTGTGCGTGTGTGTGTGTGTGTGTGTGTGTGTGTGTGTGTGTGTGTTAATATAGCAACAACATTTTTCTGTGGTTTCTATTGTCGTGGTCTCATGCTTATGTCTGTTCTTCATAGAACTAACATCAGAATTTCATGACACTTGCTTTGTCTTCCCATATGTTGTGAAAAAGAAAAGCACTTATTTCTTATCATATTTATTCATATTATATGTGTTTATTTGATTGTGTAAAGTTGTACAGTATATACTTGTTTCTCTCACAATAAAATAACCAAATTTCAGATATGACTTATTTATAATATTATAACATATAAATGTTTGTTTGTTCCTTATCTCTGCACATTCTTAACTCCATAATTACAATAGGTTATAAAATATTCATAAAGTATATGCATATAATTGAGTCTCATAAGTAGTCATTTATATTGAGTTGTTATGTAGACATAATACTGCAATGCCTTTGGTCTCTACAACCTCAGTAACACAATACAACAACATGGGTGGAATAAAAACAGTAGAGCTTTCCTTATTAGATATTAAACTAGTAATCTAAATCCAGTTTACTAGCAGGGACAAGTTATGAAAGGAGAGTTTTCAGTGTACTGGTGTATCGGGGATACAAATTTCATGTTTTATGAATGTTTTTATGTGAGAACTAATTTGACTTCTCAAGTCATAACTGTCATGATGTAATTACCTCCTAAAGGGCACAACATACTACTATAATACTGAGAGTAGATTGAAACCTGATAATTAGCACAGATATTCAATAAGCACCATATTGAATATACTAAAATATAGGTCTATTTGGAATGAACCTACACATGTAGAAACAGGGCTAATATTTGAATGTATCTACAAGAACATTTCCCAAGAACTTTACAGGAACTGATCAAGGAATGCAAGTCTTAAAGCACCTGTTTGAAACAGACTTTTACAAAAACGAGGATTATCTTGCAAAAGTGATCTACCATAGTACTTCTTGGTGTTTTCTGACTGATCTTTCTGCATGTACCATTAGCAGAGGACTCCTCTCCATCCTCAGTCACTACATCATTTACTTGAAAGACTTTTTAAGTTTGAGAGTTACAAATATTTTAAGTATCCTAAAAGTCCAATCAGTAAACACATTCAAATTTAGGAAATAGTTATTATAAGTTTAAAAATGGTACAATCTAGCCCAAGAAGACTAAGAACATGGTTTGTGGTTGTTGTTTTGTTTTTGTTTTTGAGAAAGGAAAGGTGCTGAAGAAAGTAGAAAATTTACATTTCAAGCCCAGACTTAGTGGATAGTTCTCTCTTCTCTTCTCTTCTCTTCTCTTCTCTTCTCTTCTCTTCTCTTCTCTTCTCTTCTCTTCTCTTCTCTTCTCTTCTCTTCTCTTCTCTTCTCTTCTTTCCTTTTCCTTTTCCGGTTCATTTTCCTTCCTTTTCCTTTCCTTTCCTTTCCTTTTCCTTTTTTTTTCCTTTATTCTTTTTATTTTTCAAGGTAAATGGCTGAGAAATGAGAAGGCTTTTCTTAGCCACTCTGTACATAAGAAACAGGAAGTGATATCCCCACGCTAACAAAGCCTTTGTGTGGGGGCTGATGTTTTAGTTCATCATAAATAAAGAGAAAGTTAGCTTTGTTTAGACAACACCTCACTTAACTGTAATCAGCTGGAACTGCCCTGTGGTTCTACAGCTCCAAATGCCCCCTCCTGATCTGTCTTAGACATGTGGGTTCATGAATTCTGTATGATGTGAAAAACGAAGACCTTTCAGATGTCAAAAGTTTTAAGCTGAAACACAAATCTTTAGTAAATTAAACACCTGAAGAGAGAGAGAGAGAGAGAGAGAGAGAGAGAGAGAGAGAGAGAGAGAGAGAGAAGTATCCAGATAGTGCTGAAACCTGTGAGGTATTGAATTGCTTTGAAGATGTGTGAATGATGGCACAGTGACAGAGTAGAGGAAACAATTTGGGAATAAAAACCCAGGAAACACTGCTGCAGGAGAAATAAAGATTCAAAGGAAGAAGAAAATATCAGAGACAGAGTCAGATTGAGACTAGAGAAAAGTGCTTCAGAAACACTCAGGTTAATTAATGTTAATGAATGAAATTGGTTAATCCACTTAGATTTGAATATTGATTATAATCCTCTGTAATGATGGTAATGATTGGTTCATCTTCAGAGTTTTCAGGAGTGTTGACTAATATTGGCTAGGTCTCTATCCTTCTTCTAGGATATTTCTCCTTGTCAATCTAAGGAAACTCACTGGATGCTTGGTGAATTCAATCAAATTTGGAGTAGCAAAAATTAACACATTTCTCTTTCTGTCACTCTGCATTTATGAATATTTTCTGACTTATTCCATTGTCCTGATTTAGATCATATAAATCTACTGTAAGATGATCATTTTTCTCTTAAATGATGAAAATTATTTTCATGTTAGTCATTTTGTAATTAAAAGATATTTCAAGTGAGGTTTAATGAATGATAATAAATAGCATGTATTTTTCTAAGCACAATAGCAATTATTTTCTGATCTTTATTCTTTTAATGACATTATGATAGATTTCAGTTTCTAGGCACACTTCCAGACTTTGTCAATCCCTAATATTAATGAGGAACTCAGTGCACATGCTTCGGTTTATTCTGAAATAACAGTGCACTAAATATAATGACCTAGATTGAATGCACTCCTTTCACTGAGCAATTCTGGGTCTCATAATTTCTCAGTATTTAGGAGGAGTACTTATTTTCATCAACTTCCAAGCCATACCTGGAACTAGCTTGCATCAGCATGGGAGACCAAGGCTATTAAAAAAGAGGTTGCTAAGTGGGGTTTGGACTGAGCTGGTAATGCATTGTTCAGTACAATAATGATGAAACAGATTGTTGCACACAAGAGACAGAAGCTCTCACTAATAAAATTTTCTCAGCTCAAAATATTCAGAATACATATGGAAAAGGGGAGACCAACTTTTGGAATTATTAATGCCAAGATTCATTGCATCCTAATAGTGAGGATCCAGATCTGGAACTAAAGAGATGATTGAAAAATACATTTGAAAACTTTAACAAGAACTATTAACATAGACCAGCTATAATTCAGTTATAATTGTGTGTGTGTGTTTTTTATGTCTGTTATGAGAGAGAGAGAGAGAGAGAGAGAGAGAGAGAGAGAGAAATAGAAACAGAAAGTCAGAGGAAACACAGAAAGACAGAGAGGTAGAGAAGTCTTAAGGCATAAATTTCATAATTATATATTCATTTATATTTTATAATTGTAAACGCTTAAGTGAAAGAGAATTTCACCTACAATTCATGTCAAGTATATGCTTGTTAACTTATAATAGGAAATTTACTTCTCATACACTTTAACAAGAATATTTAGTGGCCATAACAAATTCCTACTGAAACCTGTCAGTTTGATTTAAATTGGAGGTAATGGAAGTTCGCTGTTCCTTACATAAGATTGTAAATGATACTGCAGCAGTTCTGTGCCATGAGATGGGACCGTTAGATTGTGAGTTTCATTCTTCTTCATAGTGTTTGCTTGTTTATTTGGCATCTCCTGAATACCTAGCTTACAAAGGCATCTCTGTACTGCATCCTTAATACTTACAAGTGAGTCCCTGCTAAACCTATGAGAGAAAGGCTTAGATCATCTTTTAGGATCAATGAGTTGCCGCAGACAAAGGTTCACTGAGTCCTTTTCCTCTTCCCTTAGCTCATCCACTCCTCTCCAGCGTTCCCTATCTTTTCTCTGTTTCAATTCTAGATGTCTGCTGCCCACACCTTCTTTTATTCACCTCTGGAAGCCCCATCTCACTTCTTCAGAACTAAAGACTCTGTCTCTTCCCTCCTTCTTCAGAAAACTCATTTCTTGCTGATTGCACATTTCATGTTTTCAAATATATATTTTTTTATTTTTTATCTTTGAACCCACTCCAAAATACACTGTCAAATTACTTTTTAACTTTCATCTATTCTCAACTTCATCTTTTGTTCAATAAAATTAGAAGATGTTAGATTAAAAGGAATGGCTTTTCCACTGTTTGCGCTAACACTTTTTAATTATAATGTTATCTAATTCTTGAGAATTTCATGAGTGCATACATTGAAATATGAAAATTATCTCTGTCCTACTTACTGTCTGTATCTTCCCCTGTGAACATCCAACATTCTCTTTCTGAACTTTCAGTTTTCAATATTGCAGTTGTTTTTATTGTGTCTCAGTCATTTTATATTTCTAATGCTTTCCTTTTAAATTATTATTTTGTACACATATAAATATGGAAACACAAACTGAAGAACCCATTTAATGTTGTGTGTATGTCTACAATTTTAGGATTAACCCCTTGATATTAATAAATGCTTAGAGGGCTCATTCTTGAGCAAACAATTTTTCATTTCTCAGCAGTCACTAAATTAATGACTTACAACTCAACATAGATGGTTCAAGGTATATCACTATGAAGTTCAGGTTACATTGGCCTTGTTAAAGCTCTTATTATTGAAATTTCATGAAAGAAGCTTCTCTGTTATTTATCGAAGACAAAAATTTCTCTGTAGAAGCCTTGAATCTTATGAACTTTAAATCACCTGTTCCAAATTGTTTCCTGAGCCTTAACTGAAGCATTGTGCTTTAGATTTCCAAATTTGGGTTGGGTTGGGTTCCCTTTTGGGGGTTGTTCTTTCCATTAGACAAATGAAGTTTCTGTATTTCTTGTGATTGTCTTCATCTGCTGTACAAAGAATCTTTTTTATGATCATACAGAAGTACACTGATCTGTGGATAAAAGAATAAGTACTTAACGTATAGTTACAAACAATACTGATTCCTAAAGTGGTAATGGCGGGTCCTTCTCTATGGTCCTTGGTATCACCTGCCATGGCTAGTGACTTGGCTTATAGCACATGGAAAGAATTTTCACACACTAAGTGGCCTTTTGTCTCAATATTGCAGCTGTTGGTTACCATCAAGATATAAGTGCCACTGTTGCACACTTGGGAATAGCTTGCCATTCAAGTTATTGCTGAATTTGTGGGTGTCACAGCTGGCTAAGACTATTGATGACTGTTATCCCTAGGATGCTTGCACAGCACCCCCAGCACCATGAGAGCTAGTTTTCAGGAAAGAGATTTGGAGGTCAGTGGTAGCTGGTTTCTTCCAAACACTGTCTGAAGTGTTTGGTATCTTTAGCAATTGGTACTTACTCTCAAAATCTGAGAGCTGAAAGTACCGCACTTACAATATGGTTACTACTTCCATTTTGATAAATATTGACTAAACTAGCATTGCTTTCCCTTACAACACTGTATTACTAGACATGGAAATCAAGGGTTTAGTGGCACTTCCTTATTGTCAGCTTGATATGATTTAGAATGACCTAGGAGACATGCTTCAGGATATACTTCTAAAAGAGTTTTTTTGTTTGTTTGGTTTTTTTTTGTTTTTTTTTTTTTTTTTTTTTTTTTTTTTTTTTTTTTTTTTTTTTTTTTTTTTTTTTTTTAAGAAAAGTTTAACTAAGGAAGAAAGACCAAGCAAGGATGTGGGTCATGCCACTGCATGGGCTGAGATTACAGACTGAGTAAAAGAATCTAAAGCAAGTGAACACGGCATTCATCTCTCTGCTCTCCCTGCCCGCTTTCTGACTACACAAGGAATTTGAGCAACTGTCTCAAGCTACTGGAACCATAAGTAAAACCAGTTTGCCACCGCGCCTTCACCATCAGTCTGTGAGCTAAAATAAAACATTCTCTCTTTCAATTGTTGTGGTTAGTCATTCTGTCAAAACAGGAAGAAAATAATCTAATAGTTCCATCAAGAAACTATTATTTTATAATACTATCAATCACGCAATATGTGTTATGACAAAGTAGAGATAATAAAATGGATTAGATCTCTCCATTTCCTAAAAAGAATTAGCTTTCATAAATCTATTTATATGACATTTTGACCAGAAAGTATTAAATCTAGATTCTATTCTCATAATCTGAATAAGCTCGTGTTGCAAAATTTAGTCACAAAATATTTTATAGACACAGTTAAATTAAGAGATTTCCACTAAGCTATATTAAGAAATATTCTTCAGAGCCTTAGGCCAGATATGGCATCTTTTATAACAAATACCAGCTCCATTAGGGATTCCCTTGTTGATAACTCCCTGCTTAGCTCTGTAAGCCATTTTTTATTGGGTTATTTGGTTTGTAGGCATGTCATTCTTTAGTTCTTCATATATTTTGGATAGTAGCCCTTTGTCAGATGCAGGGTTGGTTAAGGTCTTTCTCCACTCTGTAGGCTGATGCCTTGTCCTATAGATAATGTTCTTTGTCATACAGAAGGTTTTCAGTTTCATGAGGTTCCATTGATTAATTGTTGATCTTCTTAACTGAGCTATGGAAGGCCAAAGGGGGGATGCTTGAATCTCACTCATTAAGAGAAATAAAGTAGACATCAGAAGGAGGTGGAAGGAGGAAACTTGATGGGAGAAGGGGTAGGAAGGGGAATAGCACTGGGGTCAGGTATGAGGAAAGCAGAAATAAGGATGAAAGAGCTGTGAGAGAGAAGAAAAATTGGTGTGTATGTGGAATCTCTGGGACAAGCAGGAGACCTTGGACAACCATAAGCTCCTGGGAAAAAAAGAGGGTGACCCTAGATGAGATTCATAGCTGTGGGACATATGAAGCCTGAAGTGGCCACTTCTTTTATCCGTGTAGGACTTCCAGTAGAAGGAGGGTGGCACCAATCAACTCAAAACCCTTTACCCCAATTTAGCCAGATATAAACATGTGCATAGATAAAGATGGAAAAGAGCTTACTGGAAATGACAACTAATGGGCTGGTCCAACTTGAGACCCACTTCATGGGAGAAAGCCACTTCTATACTATCAGTGATACTCTGGTATGGTTGAAGAGTCATCTGAGTAGCTTCATCCGGGAGCTGATAAAAATAGATGCAGATACCCTTAGTCAAACATTAGGTTGAGCTTGGCAGTCTTGTGGAATAAGGGAAGGGTTGAAGGAACCAAATATAGGTCCAAGAAACTATAAGAATTGTTAAAGAGCAAATTGACTTGAGCCCCTGGGGATCATAGAGACTGAAGCACTGACAAAGAAGAAGGCTAAGTATAGACTTGATATATGCTCCTTATGCACATATAGGAGATGTGAAGCTTGGCCATAATGTGGATGCCCCAACAATTGGAAAGGGAGCTGTCTCTGACTAGGAATCTGTTGCCTGCCGTTGGGTCCCTTTTCCTTTGCTGGATTGCCTTGTGTTGCCACAGTGGGAGATGGTGTGCTTAATTCAGATGAGACTTTATATGCCAGAGAGAGTTGGTACTCACGGGTGAGGCCTCCCCTTCTCAGGAAGAAGAGGAAAGGGAAATGGGGGAAAGAATGTGGGAAATTGAACAGGAAAAGAGAGACTAGAGGGAGATGATAGACAGGAGATGTTGCATTCTAGATGTAAAGTGAATAATTATTGAGAAAAATTAAAACAAACAAGAAAGAAAAAAAAAGCTTCAATCCTAGTTAGTATGGTACCTATAACTTTATTTTATTTTATTTTATTTATTTATTTATTTATTTATTTATTTATTTATTTATTTTTATTTTTGATTTTCCTAGACAGGGTTTCTCTGTATTGCCCTGGCTGTCCTGGAACTCACTTTGTAGACCAGGCTGGCCTCGAACTCAGAAATCTGCCTGCCTCTGCCTCTCAAGTGCTGGGATTAAAGGTGTGTGCCACCACGCCCTGCTTGGTACCTATATCTTAATGTTGAGTTTTTACTTATTTTTATTGAGTTTTAATGTCATTGGTGAACTATGTTTTATATATAACAATCTTAGTAATACTAATTTTCTAACAAATAGAACTTGTATTGTACTGACTTTATTCAATGAAATCTTGACATAAATTAGAAATTTTGGGTCTAGAATGAAACTAAAGAAAATATTGTATTGAAAATTTTTGTTCTTAAGGTGAAAGATGTGTTTTCCTTCTACTTAAAAACTTGACTGTAAACTCATGTTTTTAGTTATTCCTAAAAAATGACTGTAACAATTATTCTTTCTTTATTTATTTATTTTTGTCAATTCTTATTTAGCTAATTATTTAAAATACCACCCAAAATAAACAAGAGTGAACTAAAACAAAATAACAAAACCACAGAATAAGGTCAAAATAAGATCAAGGAGATAATCTTGTGTACTCTGCCTAACAAACATAATACTGGAGGAGATGAAGAATAAAATTAGCAATCTCCATGTTGGCTTATCTATGAGATTTAGCCATTATATTAGGCAGAAAAAAGATCTATTCATACATGAAATGTCCCTCAGAGTTTTTTTAATTGCATTATAGCATCTGGAACTGTCTTCTGAAACCACAAGCTATGACCAAGCCTGTACTAATTAAGGAGGATTTGGCAGCTAGGACTACACTCCTACTTTGAACCCAGTCCAGTTTAGGGATCTGCCACGCATGAAGAAACAGACCCAGCTGCAGGACTTACGGGTAATTTGAGTTAATCAGAAAGCTCACAGTATTTAGCAGATTCTATCAAGCAAGTTATATTTCAAAGGTGATAGTTCAAGCAAGTCAGTAATATTCAGTACTAAGTAAAGCAAATTGCACCAAAATAATGAACTTGTAAGGAAGGTGCTGACTTTGTGAATTAGATAAGCAGAGTACTGGAGGGTTCAGCTGTCATTTTATGATACTGGGTCATCCCTGATTCTCAGCACCAGGGTCAGTCTAGCTATTTGTCTGAAGACAAAAGACTAGAACATTGCAAATACTATTTTCTATTATATGTTATATTTTATAAAATATTACATTATTCCATATACATTGTGTTTACTTAGCATGTAACCTAAATAATTACAATGTTGAAATACTGCAGGACACAACAGAGTCAAAAATTCCCATTTTCTAAAAATGGAAATACTAAGGCCTTTGGCACACAGAAACAATCTGTTGTCTATCTTCAAAGAGAAAGAAAAAGTGACTGTGATCTCCCAGGCTGAAAGAGTAGGGAAATCAGCATTCTTGAAACAGGACAGAGGAGGCATCAGACTAAAGTATCAAAAGCAAGTAGATATGAAACCAGATATACCAGAAGTCTTTAAGCTTGGCAAACAACTTCCAACAGAGAAAAGGAAAAAGCGATTCATCATCTTTAGTTTCTGGAATCTTGGCATAGATGCGACCCGTGTTTGTTCTGATGAAGGTTATTATGTCATCCCTCTACATTATGTCAGTTTAGTTGCAGTTAGTGATTCTTGTAGTCATGAAAACAAAGTTCAAATTAACTTTTGTGTTACAGCTGTGGACTAATGGGTATGATAATAGCTCAATGACCCTATTGCTGTATTCCCAGGCATATACAAGCTTCAATTTCGGGCAAAGCTATTAAGTTTAATTTTTGAGACTGAGAAAATTACATTTTCTTAAGAGTCTGGGAAAGCTACAACTATATACTAAACTACAATGAATGCTACAATGAGTGACCATCGTTTGTAGCTTCTTACTATAGATTTAAATATTGTTTAATTCCAAAATTTAAATAAATTCTAATGTTATCGTTCTAAGACTATTCACAATTTTTCACAAATGCACATCATTTCATAAAATGATACATTCTTGCAAACCATCCATTGTATTTAACACTCAAATATTTGTATGTGTTGGTTTACTTAAGAAAATCATAATCATATTTCTCTTCACAGACATGGAAGAAAACATTTAATTGGCACAGATGTATTCATTTCATGTTGTGAGTTCCCTTCATATACAAGTAGCCTTCTTTACTCTTAAAAGTCAGTGGGAAATCAGATTATTTGTTACTATTTTCTGAACTATTATTAAAATGTTTCTGTGAACAAAAAGAAATTTTCCTGAAATTCTGGAAGTTAAGGGAGTTTTAAAGTATTCACCCAAACTAAACATTTTTAAAGTTTAAAGTTAAAATAACAAATCTGTTGTAAAAAGAAAAGCAGATTTCCAGTTGTAGACAAGAAATAATAGACATATTCCTTGGTATTCTTTATGCTAAATGCAGCTAAAAATATAAAACAACATAAGAAAAGTGGGGAAAAGGTGGCAGGTTCAATAAGGGCTCTCAACTGAATACTTGCATGAAATGAGCTCCTGAAAACATCCTCATTTGACCTCATTTGCTCCAGCTTGGGTGTTCAGGCCTATAACCTAGAAAGGCCAGAGTGTCAGAAGGAAGCAGAACACAAGAAAATTTTGATTTATGAAGTCAGATATTGAGAACTAGGAAAGGAGCCACATTGAATCAATGTGTGTTGCGGCGTGCCTCCTGCCTCTGTCGACCAGCAAGAAAGACACACCACCACCGGGATCTTCTCAGTCAGCTTTATTCTGGAGCGCCTTGCTTGTAGATTCCCGGGACTCAGAACAGCAGCAGAGCTGCTGCTTTTATACACTCCCAGGGAAGGTGGAGGGGTGTCGTAGTGGTTGTGGATTGGTGAACCAAGCCACACCCATTAGCATATTGCCCATTCATTGGTATCACAAGCCACACCTCATTAGCATATTGCCCGTTCGGAAGGGGCTATTGCTTGAGGAGGGCCTGAAGAGGGAGCTCGGGTTTTCGCGAGCAACTGCCATTCCCGAGCAACTGCCATTCCTGAGCAACTGCCATTCCGGAGCAACTGCCGCTCCCTACAGTGTGTATCAATGGATCTCCCACTCTTGGTTATTTCCATCTGAAAAAATAAGGACATCAGCAGTGTGAAAAGAGGTCATATTGCCCCAAGATGATGAACAGGAAGAGCACTTCTAATGCTGTTCCTCTGTTTGGTTGCCTGAGGCCAGCTGAATGGAAAAATCAACAGTTTCATACAACATCCATGGTAATGCCCTGTATCTCATCTCCACCTCTCCAGTGTCTACAGAGACAAATGGGTGCCTAAACTTACCCCACTATGTAACAGTTATGAGGAAACATTTTTCTGCTCTTTATAAGATCTATGGTGCACTATGTTAATGAAGAACATTATAGGTATTCAAAGGCACTAGATTGTTTTGTGCTGTAATCCTTCTATTAATAATCGATAAAAGGATTGCAAAAGATATATTTTTATTTTAATAAAATAATTATTTTAATATTTTAATAAAATAAATGGTTAAACAAATATATATATGAATGAATGTTTTGGTTACATATGTGCAAGTTCATCCACCACATGATTGTATGTATGGTATATTACATTATACAGAAAAGGGACTAGGATCCCTTAGATCTGTAATTATGATGATTCCACCCAACTTGCTGTCAAGTTACTAGTGTATGCTCTCTCGTGTTTCTTTTTGGAGGTACTCAGGGCAATGAATTTTCCGCTTAGGACTGCCTTTATTGTGTCCCATAAGTTTGGGTATGTTGTGGCTTCATTTTCATTAAACTCTAGAAAGTCTATAATTTCTTTCTTTATTTCATCCTTGACTAAGGAATCATTGAGTAGAGTGTTGTTCAGTTTCCCTGAGAATGTTCACTTTCTATTATTTATGTTGTTATTGAAGATCAGCCTTAGTCCATGGTGGTCAGATATGATGCATAGATAATTTCAATAGTTTTGAATCTGTGGAGGCCTGTTTTGTGACCAATTATATGGTCAAATTTGGAAGAGGTACCATGTGTCGCTGAGAAGAAGGTATATCCTTTTGTTTTAGGATAAAATGTTCTGTAGATATCTGTTAAATCTATTTGTTTCATGACTTCTGTTAGTGTCCATGTGTCTCTGTTAAGTTTCTGTTTCCAGGATCTGTCCATTGGTGAGAGTGGGGAGTTGAAGTCTCCCACTATTATTGTGTGAGGTGCAATGTGTGCTCTGAGCTTTACTACGGTTTCTTTAATGAATGTGGCTGCCCTTGTATTTGGAGCATAGATATTCAGAATTGAAAGTTCATCTTGGTTGATTTTACCTTTGATGAGTATGAAGTGCCCCTCCTTGTCTTTTTTTATATAACTTTGGGTTGAAAGTCAATTTTATCCGATATTAGAATGGCTACTCCAGCTTTTTTCTTCAGACCATTTGCTTGGAAAACTGTTTTCCAGCCTTTCACCCTAAGGTAGTGTCTGTCTTTCTCCCTAAGGTGCATTTCCTGTAAGCATCAGAATGCTGGGTCCTGTTTGTCTATTAGTCTATGTCTTTTTATTGGGGAATTGAGTCCATTGATGTTAAGAGAAATTAAAGAAAAGTAGTTGTTGCTTCCTGTTATTTTTGTTGTTAAGGTTGGGATTCTGTTCTTGTGGCTGTCTTCTTTTAGGTTTGTTGAAGGATTACTTTCTTGCTTTTTGTAGGTTATAGTTTCTGTCCTTGTTTTGGTGGTTTCCCTTTATTAACCTTTGAAGGGCTGGATTTTGTGGAAAGATATTGTGTCGAATTGGTTTTATCATGGAATACTTTGATTTCTCCATTTATGTTAATTGAGAGTTTTGATGGATATAGTAACCTGGGTTGGCATTTGTGTTCTCTTAGGGTCTGAATAAAATCTGTCCAGGATCTTCTGGCTTTCACAGTCTCAGGTGAGAAGTCTGGTGTAATTCTGATAGGCCTGCCTTTAAATGTTACTTGAACTTTTTCCCTTACTGCTTTTAATATTCTATCTTTATATAGCACATTTGTTGTTTTGATAATTATGTGTCAGGAGGAATTTCTTTTCTGGTCCAGTGTATTTGGAGTTCTGTAGGCTTCTTGTATATTCATGGGCATCTGTTTCTTTAGGTTTGGAAAGTTTTCTTCTATTATTTTGTTGAAGATATTTGCTGGCCCTTTAAGTTGAAAATGTTTTTTTTCTACTCCTACTATCCGTAGGTTTGGTCTTCTCATTGTGTCCTGGATTTCCTGGATGTTTTGAGTTAGGATCTTTATGCATTTTGCATTTTCTTTGATTGCTGTGCCCATGTTCTCTATGGAATCTTCTGCACCTGAGAGTCTCTTCCATCTCTTGTATTCTGTTGTTGATGCTCACATCTATGGTTCCTGATTTCTTTCCTAGTGTTTCTATCTCCAAAGTTGTCTCACTTTTGGTTTGCTTTATTATTTCTACTTCCCTTTTTAGGTCCTTAATGGTTTTGTTCAATTCCATTACCTGTTTGGTTGTGTTTTCCTGTAGTTCTTTAAAGGATTTTTGTGTTTCCTCTTTAAGGACTTTTACCTCTTTAGTATTGTTCTCCTGCATTTCTTTAAGTGAGTTATTCATGTCCTTCTTCATGTCCTTCTTCATGTCCTCTACCAGCACCATGAGATATGATTTTAAATCTGAGTCTTGCTTTTCAGTTGTGTTTGGGTATCCAGGACTGGCTGAAGTGGGTGTGCTGGGTTCTGAAGAAGGTGATTCGTCTTGGTTTCTGTTATTAAGATTCTTAAGTTTGCCTTTCACCATCTGGTAATCTCTGGAGTTGGTTGTTATAGTTGTCTCTGGTTGGAGCTTGTTCCTCCTGTGATTCTGTTGGCCTCTGTCAGCAGACCCAGGAGCCCAGCTCTCTCCTGTATCTCAGTGGTCAGCGCAGTCTCAGCAGGCAAGCTCTCCTTTTGCAGGGAAGGTGCACGGAGTTTTGGTGTTCAGACCTGCCTCTTAGGTAAAGTTGAAGACCCTATATAGGGCCTGTCCTAGAAGATGTGTTGCCTCTGCAGTCTTCACACTCACCTGCACAAACTGGTCTCTGTGGGAGTCTTTGTAGTCTGTGAACTGACCTGAACAGACTGGTCTCTGAGTGACCTGGGACCCAATATGGCTTTCTCACCAGTTCCAGCATGGAAAGCCCTCCCAGGTGGAGGGAGAACTCTCCTCAGGTGGAGGGATATCTCTCCTCAGGCAGGGAGGGAGCCTGGATGTCTAAAGCCCCAAGCTAGGTCTGTAGCAAAAGGTGCACTGATCTACTGTTTGTTCACTCACCCTTTCCAGTCCTTGAGCTGACCTGCACAGGCTGGGTCTGAGCGACCTGGGACCCAATATGGCTCTCTCACCAGTTCTGGCAGGGAAAGCCCTCCCAGGAGGAGGGAGAACTCTCCTCAGGTGGGGAGGGAGCCTGGATGTCTAGAGCCCCAAGCTGGGTCTGTCACAAAGGGTGCACTGCTCAGCTGTTTGTTCACTCACCCTTTTTTTTCCAGCAATTTCTTTTAACCCATAAGCCATGTCTCCCATCCTTAAAGAAAGAAATTTTAGTAAAAAAATAGTTCAAAGAACACTCACACCCAAAACCACATAAATCAATTAAATGTAATACAGTCCAGAAGAAAGGTACTTACACACTGATAGTCAATAAATGTGGGCAAGGGAGACAATAGGTAGATGACTGGACATGATCGCCTTATTGAAGAGTGCAAGTAAACTTGTTTATCCACATGCAAAAGCAATCAGTTGTATACTAATCTCATCTACTCCCACCTATCTCTACATTCTCTCTTCTCTCTCTCTCTCTCTCTCTCTCTCTCTATCTATCTCTCTCTCTCTCTCTCACACACACACACACACACACACACACACACACACACACACACAAGAAACCAAATATACATATACCTGACCTGAGTTAAAGACTGCAGAATGAAACCTGAATCTGAATCTATAAGGAATCTTCCAGAACTTGGAAGTATTGAATGTTTGATCAGTGTGGGTTCCAGAAGCAAGTCAATATGAAAACAAAATAGCTTGAATAATAGAACATTAGGAAAAGAAAATTTATTAGCATTGACTACAATTTCTTTACTATTACACCAAATATCAAATATATAAGCAAATATAAATTAATAGATTATATACCATCAGATTAAAAGTTATCATTAATGGAAGAAAGGAAAAAAAACATAGCAATGAATACATTGAGAAAACTATCTAAAATTTATAGAGACATTGTATTACTTAAAATTGAAGTTACCCAGCATATTAAAGTAGAATATAAGATATTGTCCAAATGTACATATTAAAAATTCTCACCAAGCAGAGAAAACTGCTCAATATCATTAATTACAGTGGAAATGCAATTTGAAACCATTATAGAATATTACATACTACCATTTTGGACAAACATTATAAACAAAAATTTTGACTTTACAAATGTTAGCATTTGTGAAAAAATGGAGAATTGATACTTTGTAGATATATAAATGTATATATCAAAAACATTATAGAAATAGTTTTTCAGTTATTAGACTTCTCTACTATAGGTATACATATTTTTTGTTAACATAATAAGAGTTAAATTATAAATTAAAAGATAATTGAATATATGTATATGTAATATGTGTGTGCTAATACATATATTTGAACTTTAAAATCTATTAAAATGGCATATGTCCCAGTAGTTACAGGAATAGACTTGCATCCAAAGGCTATGAAACCCATATTGGGAGAAGATCCCTACATCCCCATGCTAGTAGCATTAATAACAATAACTGTAATATGGGAATGATAAAATCATGTTTTATCAGATGAATTAGAAATGAGATATTGGTACGTAAACATTAAATAATATCTACTCTTATATAATAAAGAAATCATCTTATTTGTAACAGCATGGTTAAATTTGAAATAAATACTATTAACTGATGTAAATCAAAACCATATATCACAAAATATCATTTTTATTTAAATGTAAAACCATTTAACTTGAATCTAATATATTTCACATTTATTTCATTGAATATTTGTTCATAGTATATTATTTTCCCAGAATGTCCTTACTGTTTCTATACTCTTTTAACATTCAAGTATTATCACTTATAATACATGACATAACTAAGATTTTATTTCTATTATCCTATTTTTATATGATATGTCAATTCAGCTGGTAGAATTGAACAATTCTTAAAGTTACTTAATAGGCTCATGAGTGTCTTTGTATTACATATCTCATACTGTGACTATCCCCTATCTCAGGAAATACCTACCATACACATGTATTTAAATTTTATGCTATATTTAAGTGGACACATCATCCCACCTGTAGATTTCTTTGTGAATAGCTTTTTCCTATTAGGAGCCCTGTCTAGAAAAGTGTTACTCATATATATATATATATGACATTTAGGCTAAGGTTCCCATTCAGTCCTGGGAGCAGCTTACATCCCAGGTCTCTTGAATTTAAGGTGGAATGGGGATGAGCTCTTCGAGCAGGGACTGGGAAGTTGGGTCAACACTTGGAATGTAAATAAATAAAACAATTTTTAAAAGAATATGTTAAAAAGCAAGGAAAATGGATAAATTAGAAGCTATATTATACATTATGCATTTATAATATAACTTTAGTATCTCTGTATACATGATGTGAATACATACAATAAATGCATGCTTTATGTATTGATAGTATAGTTTCAAAAGAGAAATGATAGACAATAGGAAGAAATACATATCCTATACAATGGGAATAGATGATGAAAGCTAGGAATGTAAGCTACTAGTTGATAAGTTAATAAAAGCAAAAAAAAAAAAAACAAAGATACCACAACATCCTTAATATTTTTAGAAACTTTAACATTTATATTTTATTAGTTATTTTCTTTGTTGTTCTGATAAAATTCCATACCAAAACAACTTATGGGAGAAAGAGTTTCATTGTCTCAAAGTTTGAGGTGCATTTCATGATGTCAGGGGAGTTCTGGCTGCAGAACATTCAGGCACTACTCACCTTGCATAGGAGGCAAAGTGTAGGAGACTACTGCTCAGTCTCCTTTCTCCTCTTCATCGTGCACAGGATGACAGCCAATGGTTGATGTTATCCCACCTTCATTAGTCTAATCCAGATAACACCTAAAGATATTTCCAGAAATGTATCTTTTTATTTTATTTTATTTTATTTTATTAATTTATTTATTTTTAGTTTTTCGAGAGAGGGATTTCTGTGTAGCCCTGGCTGTCCTGGAACTCACTTTGTAAACCAGGCTGGCCTCGAACTTGGAAATCTGCCTGCCTCTGCTTCCAAAGCGCTGAGATTAAAGGCCTGTGCCACCACTGCCTGGCTCCAGAAATTTATCTTATCTAGATGATCTTTCACTTGTATGCCCAAATGTTTGTATTGTAGACTTTATCAACAAGGTCAAACCCACAAACTATATTTGTCAACATTTCTCACTTTAGAAAATAGATGTCTTTATTATGATGAAAATTAGATGGTTTAACCATGAAATTCTGGCACTAAAGAATTCTTCAACAAATAGATTATCTATTTTCGAAGAAAGTTAATATTTATTTTAGATAACTTTGGTACCAGGGGGAAAAAAGTCAAGTGAATGGAAAAAAGTAGGTGGCCATGTTTGATAAAACATTGCAGAGATGTTTTCTGTTGAAACAGAAAATAAAGAAGGTCCACAGAAAAGATAAGACAAAAGAAAGTATATTATAATTGTGAGCAAGATATAAACAAAACATGGGGTAATGGGCAGTTGCATAAGAATCTAAATGAAAGTAGAAAGTCTAAATTTTTTAAAAATCTTTTTTATTAGATATTTTCTTCATTTACAATTCAAATGCTATCCAAAATGTCCCTTATACCCTCCACCTACCCTGCTCCCCAACCTACCCACTACCACTTCCTGGCCCTGGTATTCCCAGGTATTGGGGATATAATTTTTGCAAGACCAAGGGCCTCTCCTCCCAGTGATGGCTGAGTAGGCCATCTTCTGCTACATATGCAGCTAGAGACACAAGATCTGGGGGTTCTAGTTAGTTCATATTGCTGTTCCTCCTATAGGGTTACAGGCCCCTTCAGCTCCTTGGGTACTTTCTCTAGCTTCTCCATTGGGGGCCTGTGTTCCATCCAATAGATGATTGTGAACATCAACTTCTATCCATTGGATACAAAAATTCCTTGCTGAATTTAAAAACAGTGAGGAACATTGGGAAGAGAGGCCCCTTGGCCTTGGAAACTTTATATGCCCCAGTACAGGGGAATGCCAGGGCCAAGAAGTGGGAGTGGGTGGGTAGGGGAGCAGGGTGGGGGGGGTACATGGAACTTTCAGGATAGCATTGAAATGTAAGTAAAGAAAATATCTAATAATATAATAAAATAAATAAAATAAAATAAAATAAAAAGAAAAGGAAAGCAACCAATGGACTAAAACTTGTGTACTCACTGCACAACCACAAATGAACAATAAGTTGTCCACAAGTTGTTTGAGACCCACAAATTCTGTTCAATGGACAAACAACAAAGTTGAAAACTATAAATTAAGAAATCAAATGAAACTATTAATTTATGAAAAGTCGTATTTTCTAACTGTAAGACTTAAAAATGAAGAAAATTATATATTAAATTTTCTGACATGAGTGTTTCCATCTTGAATTTACAGAAAAAAATGAAAAAAAAATAGTTTGATTTTTGACTATGGTCAAGCCGAATACAATACTTTAATCTTCTATTTAGAGGCACTGTTTACAAACAGAAAAAAAGTATCTCTTAATAGAAACAACATCAGCAAAATACCAGGACTCTTTCTTCTATCATTTAGACTTATGACATTTCCACAAAGAATTGAAAATAAGTAACTTAAGGATATTGCTTGCTGGGATGCCTTGTCTGGTCTCAGTGGGAGAGGATGCACCTTGACTTGAAAACAATGTGCCAGGGTGTGGGGATATGGGGCAGGGGGCTATCCACTTAGAAGAGAAGAGGGTGGAGGATTGGGTAAGGGTTGTGGGAAGGGATGATTGAGTGGGCAGCAGTAAGCAGGCAGTAATTTGAATAAATAAAATAATTTTAAAAGGATATTCTATGGTGTAAAATTTTTTTTCTGATATCAGAATTATGCATTCCTGAAAGTAAATCATGAGTAGAGTATCAACCAAGGGAACTAGTTAACCTTTGGCTCATTAGACAGAAAACAAAGGGTATGGGAAAAGAGTAGTGCAGAAAACTTAACTTATAAATTTTACACCTGCATTTTTTTTTACATTTGACAAGTACTTAATGATTCTATGAAACAGTTCCTACTCAATTAGAGCTCAATTATATGTTAAGTGAACTAAATGCTATTTCATTTGCACAGAGGAATATTTAATAATAATTAATGGAAATTTAATCAAATACGAGTGGAGACACACATGTGTTCCATAATAGAATATGAATGAGTTATGTCTGTTCTAACTAGATTCATTATCTAGGTTGTGATAATGATGAGGTCAAGTTTGAGTGTTTGTTCCTTATACAGCACATCAAACAAAAAGACCATTATGTAGAATAACAGACAGCATCTCATAAGCAGCATTACAGCTTATCAAGTAGCCTTTTGGCCAGAATAGAACAAAATGATAAAAATAAGGAAATTTATTCAAACTAGTTAGTTGACAGGAATTATAAGCACAAAGTTTGTAGCATACAAAGAATTCCACATGTTACCATGAAAGGAAAACACAGTAATACTTTAATAATTTTTGTATTTAAGCCTAAATGAAAACAAACATGGTTCATTATAAGCAGAACCTTTTAAAAATTTTTGTCTACAAAAATCCCACATTAAGTGTAAAAAAGAACCTATCATTCATAAACAATGTATTACTCTATTCCATCATATGTTTATTCATATTCTAGTAGGTTTTGTATTCAGTTTATATTATTACAAGTGATTATGCACAGTTGTTTTCTAAAATTCATGAAAAGCTGAAATATTTATAAGGTATTACTCTATTATTTCCTATAAATAAGTCCTGTTACTGTATAAGTTAAAAATCATTTTTTATTATATATTTTAACTCTAATACTGACTTTATTTATCTGTCTAGTTAAATTAGTTTTTTTGATGGTATTGCCTTCTCATGAAAGCAAATTTAAAATTTATTTTTATTGAACCTCCTCTTTAGTAAATACATTTTTCCTTTATTGAAAAATAATATTCTACTTGCAGAAATATTCACTATCTAGGATTATTTTCTTTTGCAAAATAGAGCCAAAGATATACATTTATTTTGATCATTATATTATAATAAATATGACATGATGTCAACATATACATTTTATTCATGAGCATGTTGAAAGTGATGTGCCATTTACTAAAATGAGAATTCTAGTGATGGTAACAAAATCAAAATGCCACCTTGACACTTCTGCTTGTACACATAGAGCAATAACTGTTAATTGCTTGACTTTATATGATTCACAGCACAGCAATATGCTACATGAAGTTTACATCTAAGTTCTTCCAAATCCTGTACTATGGAGTTATTAAGGCTTCATCTGAGTTACCCACAGTGTGAACTTGTACTGGACTTTTTATGTATCTTAAGAGCACTAGACACTGTGATTTTGAAATTCAAAGTGCATATCAAAGAATGCTAACTGTGCCTGGTAGATCTTAAGGTTAAAGAAAATGTCATTCTAACCAGAATAGCATGTGAACTGTTCTTTTGTTAACAGTTGCAAATTGTTAAGTTCTCTCCAGTGTATTAGGTTTAACTTTATGGTTTACAACTGAACCTACTGTTATTTCAGTCTATGAAATAGTTGTATGTAAAAATTGTTATGTCAGAAGAATGCGAGTGGTTGGGCAGGGGAACACCCTCATAGATGCAAGGGGAGAGAGAATGGAATAGGGGGTTTCTGAAGGGAAGACCTAGGAAGGGGAAAACATTTGAAATGTAAATAAAGAAAATATCCAAGAAAAAACTATCATGTCAAATATCTATAGGTTAATATATGATATGCATCTTATCCTATAACTACAGAACCCAATTTCCCATCAAATCTCCCTCATGCTTCCTTTTTCTTGTTTTGTGTTCTTTTTCATTTTATTTTGTGACTCACAGTGTTAGCCCAGGTCACTCCTCATCACCATGAGTTCCAAGTTACCCATTACGTGATGAGCCACATGACAGTGTTTATAATACTGAAGACTTGATTATCTTTCAAGCAAATACCATCAGTTGCTGATAACTCCACATGGAGAGGCTGGGTCTCATGATCCCTTTATAATCCACAATATAATCCAGTTCTGTGCAATCTCTAAGAAATCATGGATATTATGTGTTCATAAATGTGCCAGCCATGCCAAGCCCTGGAAGAGTAAGTTTCTCAGTAATCCTCTTCATTATGTTTCTTGCCCCCTTCTGTGAAGTCCCCTTATCTCGAGAGGGGAAGATAACATTTATAGATAGATGTTATATTTATGTGTGCACACACTTGTTCTTACCATCCTCACCTGCTATGGATCTTAGATGCTCATTGCAAAAGGAAGCTTCTCTGATCAAAGCTGAGAGCCTCACCAACTTACAGATATGCATATTAATAATTAAGAGGCAGTTGAATAACATGTCCCCTGAGCAAAACAAAGCAGAAGACTTAATCTAAAGGCTATAACCTTCACAACCATGTGGATTTTACCCAGTCTATAGCATAGGCATGAATTACTTTCTGTCGTACATGCCTCATAACCAATGAAAAGGTGGTTGATTACACCCAAATCATAAAGGCTACTACAGCAACACTGGACATACATTCTCGGGGGCTCAGTATTAGAGCTTCCAAGGTCCTCAATTGTAAAAGATTGTTAGAGTTGGCATAGTTTATTATCAGGAATGAGACTTCCAGGTGTTTGAAATTTGAATTTTCTATGCCTCGTAAACAAAGTGTGTGTTGTCTTTACCAACAAAGTCTTACCACCTAGGTTTGGTAGAAAACCAAGTGCGTGTATTTTGAGAATTATTAAAAGTCATTGATCAATAGCTTGAAAGGAGGTTATCCTTACCTGGTATGCTTGTTTTGTTGTTGTTGTTGTTGTTGCTGTTGTTGTTTAATCTTTCTAGAATTTACATGAGAAATCTCTTAGTGGTGTAACCTAGGTCCTCTGCATATATGCTATGGTTGTGTAGCTCTATCATTTTCTGGAATTCCTAACAGTAGGAATAGGGATTGTCTCTGACTCTTTTGCTTGTTGCTGGGACCCTTTTCCTCCCACTGGGCTGTCTTCTCCAGCTTTAATATCATATGTGCCTAGTCTTATTGTAATTTGTTATGCCATGTTCAGGTGATATTACTAGGAGCATTTTCTGACAGAAAATGGAGGTGAAGTAGATCCGAGGAAGAGATGAAGAGGCAGAAGGGACTGGAAAGAATGGAGCACAGGGAAACTAAGCTCAGGATGTAATATATGAAAAAAAGATTTTAAAAAGCATGTGTTAATCTTGCAGAGTTTTTAAGTTTCTTAAAATTCTAATTTAGCCAATTTATGCAGTTCCATATCATCTTAAAATGCATTCACAAATGTATATGGGTCTTTCTCTTTATGATTTCAGGACTTGCAGAGAGCAAGGAAGTCATTGGAGTGTGACAATATAAATGCATATTTTAGTTTAGTCTTACACTATCACATATTATTTGCAGCTATTAGTAATCTTCTATCACGTTGAGTCATTTTCTATCTTCCAGATGTGCCTGATATGTTTGGGGATATTTTTTGGCTTGTTTGTTGTTTGTTTGCCTGTTTTATCAGTACTTCTTTTATTTTTCTGGTGACATGGCTGACAACTTTCAGGAAGAAAAGGTTGCTCTCATCTTTTTTTGATGTCTGTTCATATTACTTCATCTGAAAATTATCTAGAGACAAATATTTAACATTTGGATTTTAAAATATGCTATAACTAAAGAATAATATGTTCTCCCAATTTTTCTAGTAGAGTCATATGCTTTTATACTGGTCAATTTATTTTTCTTGCAGAAAAAAAATGTAATAAATAAACAGATGACTAATCACTCTGAAATTTCAATAGCAATACTGTTCCAATGATTTTTTTTTTTAAAAAAAGGAGCCTTTCTTGATCCACTTGGACTTGAGCTTAGTACAAGTAGATAAGAATGGGTCGGCCATCATTGGGAAGAGAGGCCCCTTGGTACTGCAATCTTTATATGCCCCAATACAGGGGAACGCCAGGGCCAAGAAGCAGGAGTGGGTGGACAGGGGAGCACGGAGGGGGAGGGGGGAGGGGACTTTTGGAATAGCATTTGAAATGTAAATTAAGAAAATATCTAATAAAAAATTGGAAAAAATAAAAAATAAATAAACCTAAAAAAAAAAAAAAAAAAAAAGATGGGTCAATTTGCATTATTCTACATGCTGACCTCCACTTAAGCCCACACCATTGGTTAAATACGCTGTCTTTTTTTCCACTGATGGTTTCAAAGATCAAGTAACCATAGGTGTGTGGGTTCATTTCTGGGTCTTCAATTCTATTTCATTGATCTACCTGCCTGTCTCTGTACCAAGTACATGTGGTTTTTGTCACTATTGCTCTGTAGTACAGTTTGAGGTCAGAGATGGTGATTCTTCTAGATATTCTCATATTGTTGAAAATAGTATCTCCTATCTTGGATTTTTTTGTTGTTCAAAATGAATTTGAGAATTGATCTTTCTATCTATGTGAAAAATTGAGTTGGAATTTTGATGGGGATTGCATTGAATCTGTAGACTGTTTTTGGTAAGATGGCCATTTTTATTGTTATTATGGCCAGTCCATGAGTATGGGAGGTCTTTCCATCTTCTGAGATCTTCACTTTCTTTCTTCATGAACTTGAAGTTCTTGTCATAACCAAGATCTTTCACTTGCTTGGTTAGAGTCATACCAAGATATTTTATATTATTTGAGATTATTTTGAAGGGTGTCATTTCCCTAAATTCTTTCTCAGCCTGTTTATCCTTTAGTAGAGGAAGGCTACTGATTTGTTTGAGTTAATTTTATATACTGCCATTTTGCTGAAGTTGTTTATCACCTGAAGAAATTCTCTGGTGGAATTTTTGGGGTCACTTAGGTATACTATCAAATCATCTGTAAAAGGTGAAATTTTGACATCTTCCTTTCCAACATGTATCTCTTTGACCTCCTTTGATTTTCTAATTGTACTGACTATTATGTAGAGTCCTATATTGAATAGATAGGGAGAGAGTGGGCAGCTTTGTCTAGTCA